>JAYXIM010047081.1:0-90744 GCA_037575425.1 Anastrepha fraterculus | reverse complement strand
ATGGCTATTTAATTTACTTTTAGGTTCACTTTTTCGGTGTTCAGCCGAGCTCCTCCTCTTATTTGTGGTGTGCGTCTTGATGCTGTTCCGCAAATAGAGGGACCTACAGTTTTAAGCCGACTCCGAACGGCAGATATTTTTTATGAGGATCCTTTCATGGCAGAAATACACTCAGAGGTTTGTCATTGCCTGTCGAGGGGCAACCGCTATTAGAAAAAACGTTTTGTTCATTTTGCTGTTTCATCGAGATTCGAACCTACGTTCTCTCTGAATTCCGAATGGTAGTCACGCACCAACCCATTCGGCTACGGCGGCCGAAAATGTCTTTGCTTCTACAAATTTTAAATTCTCTATAAACACCCGAAAAGTAGTTTGAGAAAGTTTTTATTATAATTTTCTGGAAAAAACTTCATTAAGGAAACTTGCAAATGTGACTGTAATGATTAAAAACTCTAAACTTTTCAATCTTACAGATTATATTTTAGATTTAAATATAAAACTGAGAGACAACAACATTAAGGCTAAAAATAAAAAGATTCATTATTTTGAGGTTATATCTTTTTTCTTGCTAGCGTTACCCCACACAACCAAACCTTCTTTAGATTATATTAAAAGGGCTGCGTTGAAACAGAAATGTCAGGTGGATACCGCGAATTTCACTGTTAAACATATCTGTCTCACCCAGTTTCGAAGACCATTGTACTACACTCGGATAGATTACAGTAGAAAGAAAAGAGAGATAGGATAGATATTATATGGATGGTAAGACGGGCAAATTGGTCTCATTGATAAATCTTAAGAGATCCGGAAGAGGAAGAATAAGAACTTCTTCCATGCTCAGAACATCGCACCCCAACATCCCAAGTCCAATTCTATAGAACGCCGGACAGGTGCAGAGAAAATGCTCTGCAGTGCCCCCATTTTCATGACAAGACAGGCATATCGTCAATGATTCCCACGGTAGCCATATGCTGACCATAGGCGTTGTGCCCTGTGATTACACTCTCCTGTACTCTCAGGTCTTTCCTACTAAGTATTAAGAGAAAGGTAGCTTATTTCCTGTTTGGTTCTTTCACACAGCACTTAGCTACTCTGCAGGAGCCCAACTCAGACCAACGCCTTCTATGGGTAGACCTAGTGAAGGCGTCAATCCATAGTTAAACCGATGCAGAATTGACTCCAAGGAGGGGTTCAGGGACAAGTGGTGTGCTTGCAGAGCTTTCATTACCCAGTTTATCAGCCAAGTTGCTCCCTGTAACAATACTGCAGTGTCCAGGCACCCAAATAAGACAAACTTTGTTGCGTTTTGTAACACTGTTTAGTTTTGTCTTACATTCTCCGACTAATTTCGAAGAGCAGCGTTGGTTAGCAAGGGATAATTTAGGACCCATCGGTGTAGAGAGTGTGCTGCTAGTTAATAGGTTCTTTGAACCTAACCATTGACCTCTATCTGGGATCAAAACACGTCATACTTCCTACCGAAGCTAACGTAAGGCACCCGATTATCCACTGGCATCGAGAAAAGTGTGCACCGCTCTGATAACTGGCAGTGGTTTTCACTGCCGATTTAACTGCCATCATTGTGTTATCGCCTAGACAGATGGGGGCGTTAATCGTGATTACCGGTGCAGTTAATTCTGATTAAAATTGTAGTGTGACAGACGGTTGTTACGCGTATTAATGGACAGCTGATTTGCTATTTTGTAAATGAAATGTGAAGGCAGCAAAGAGCCCACATAAGGAAACGGGGCAAATTCAAGACAGAAATTTGACAGATATTAAAACGTATTCTGTAGAAGGTGTAGATGCGGGGTTATACTTTCCATAGCAGAAATGCACTCGCAAGTATGCTATTTCCTACCGAGGGGCGACAACTATTTGAAAATAAATTTTTTTCAATCATCTGATGTTTCATACCCACTGTGTGTTTCGATCCCGAGTCAACCGAGTGAGAGCCACGCACAACCCATCCGGCTATGGCTTGATGTCAATTAGCACGAGAAATATGAAACGAATTGCGTGATTTATTGAACTTGACCAAAATCATTTAGGCCTTTACATTGCGAAACACGAAAAAGAAGAATGCAATAAAACTATTTGCTAATTAAACGAATCCCATTCCCTCATTTGGTTTCCATTTACAATCCTAAACCTCTTACTCGCGCCTACACTTTGTGGCCACTGTGCACACCATTTCTATACTATCTCAACTCACTTTCAAGCCACAAAGATTTTTACAGCCAAATACCATTTCTGCCGCATTCCATTTTAGCCTCACTTTGTTTGATAACTTATTTTTGTCGCACATCTACTATAGTTGTGTTTAAAACATCTGAATAATTACCCGCAATCTTTGACTTACTTTATGACTCCCCAACACCAGTACACTTGCCTGTGTTTATTCAGACAGTTAGTATTGTTGTACTTGCACGTTAATTCAACGCTGTAAGCATTTATTTGTTAATCAATATAAGATAAAATATGTTTTTTTTTGTTTTCGCATTTCAAGTTTATTGCTAAATATTCCACATATTCGTACATAATTCACACTTGGCGTTCTATCTTCATTAACACGTCGTAAGCACCGACAATGGCATACGATAATGTCAACTTTGACGCTGGCATCCGCCGTTTAGCTCTGCTGCTGTATACCATTAGTATTCAGTTATTAACAGTTTTCATATGTAATCATAGATAACACTGTGCGACAGTGAAAATATACTTTTATAGAGACCTAGCACAACTTGTAGGTATAGTAAAACTAAGAAACATGGTATAGGAGAAATTTCCAATACACCCCCAAAATCTCATTTTATGGCCATAAAACCGTTTTTCAGTAGGTTGATGTGAACAATCACTCCTAACTTCGCCAATTTCCATCCGATTTTGAATTTGTTTTTTTAGTTCGAAAGAACAAAAAAAAGCCTTTTTGACAGTGTGTTGACAATTTTTCTAAAATGCCAACTGACGAGACTGTAGACGGAAGTATTTGGAATTTTTTTATTTTTTCTAAATTTTTTCAACTTTGACATAATTTTTACGATATTATCCGATATTGAGGATTTTTTTTAGTACACTGCTGTTATAGTAAATTTAATTTTGCGTCGAATGAGCTATATTTGACTGTAATTGAATTAAAATTAATAGAGTTGTGTGGGTTTTAAGATTTTTTCTTTTTTTTTTACTACGAGATTTGGTATGCGTTTCGAAGCATGAAAATGATAACAAGTGTCATTATAAACACATAATATTTATTGGAGTATTGTGCAGTGCAGCACTGTACGGTATGGTACGGTGCAGTACACAACGGAACTGGTTCCAAACCTAAAAATGCATTGGAAACGGCCCTTTGAAGTTTAGTATGGTACAGTACATTTGTCATTCTCTTCATCAGTTTTGAATACTTCTCTGTAAGAAATTCGATCATCATCATTCATCTTAAGTCGTCATCAACTAAATTCCATTTCCAAATCGAGAAGCGAGCGTTTCAGATTGTCTTCCCGATAGAAGTAAATCACGAGAAAGATCCTGATAATCTGAATTTTATACAATGTGTCGTTCTGAAGACTTAGAACCAGACGGAAAGTACTCTTCATCATCAGGTTTATTGTTATCAGTTTGATCATCATCAGCAATGAGTTGAACTTCCTTCAGTTCATGACTTGCAGTTGAGTCAATCATATCGTCCAAGACTACGGGGTTCTTAACAGTTGCAACATCAGCATCCTTTATGTGCTTTCGAGTTTTATAATGATGACCGTTTACGTCCGTTTTACAAAAATAACAATCATCTGGTTTATGATAAGGGTGATGATGCCACATCATCGGAGAATATTGAGAAATTCGACTTTTCTGGCAACGTTTTGATTTATATCTCTTGCATTTCAATGAAACAAACAATAAAACTTTGACGTTTTAATAAGGTTAAATTATAATAACAAACTTCTTTTGTTAATCAATGTACAGTGTGAACTTTGGTACACTTGGGAGCTTTTTCATATTTCTATTGAAAAAAAACTGTGCTATAATATGTCAGATATTTTCGTAAGTTCTAACCAGTTCTGTTGTATGCAGTACAGTGTACTCTTATGTATACATATACACGGGATCCCTACAAAATGCTGTATATCAAAATTCTTTTCATACGAAATACTGTAAATTAACGTAACAAAATTCTGCAGTGACAAAATTCTGTATTTACAGAATTCTGTATTTACAAAATTCTGTAAAAACAAAATTCTGTACTGTCTTAAAAAAATTCTGTATTGACAAAATTATGTATTGACGAAATTCTGTACTGAACAAAATTCTGTATTGAAAAAATTAATAAAAACAATTATTATATAAGGAAAGCAAAAGATTTCTAAGCTGCAATATTAACTTAAGCGATAATTATACATAGAAAAATAAACGAGAATTTCAAGTCCAAAATAACAATACAAAAAACAAAAGACTTCAATATTAATTCAAACGATAAGTATGTATGCAAAGAAGAAGTAATAAGTATTTCAAGTACAAAACACAGGTACATGATTAGATTAAAAACAAATATTTTTTGCTATTCTTTTCAAAAAAGAAACTTTTCCAATAATTAATCTTTTTTTATTATATTGTATTCTTTTACAACACGCCTAATTAAAAGTTTCCATTTGGGTTTTTCTTTCAAAATAATAACAATAGCCGTCTAAGAACAACTTCTTTCCTCCTTTATTAGAAGTTATAATTTCTATTTGTGACATGACGAATAAATATTTTAATGAAAAAACCAAAATTAAAAACGACACGTGCTTTAGTTGCTTTCAAGGCTTTCTTACGACAATGAGGGACATTAGACAAAGAAAAATATATTACAGCAACGAAAATACAGTCTGCCCCAACAACTGTTATCATTGCAGCGTAGTGTTCATTAACTTTGATTTACAAATAAGTACATACTACTTTCGGGGCTTCACTGCATTGGAATTTTGTTTGGAATGGCACAACTGCATTGATTAGTTGACAACAACAACTTCAACGAAATCAATTAAAACGAAGTGAAAAACAAAACAAAGATGAACAGAAATAAAAACAAAACCGATTAGTTGTTCTGTACTGACGAAATTTGCGCACTTTTTTTTATAAAATTTATTGAATTTCTTATCATTTACTTACAGCATTTCGTCAATACAGAATTTTGTCAATACAAAATTTCGTCAGTACAGAATTTCGTCAATACAGCATTTCGGCAATACAGAATATTTTTTACAGAATTCTGAAATACAGAATTTCGTATACAGAATTCTATAATACAGAATTCTGAAATACAGAATTTTGTAAACAGAATATTGTATCATACAGCATTACGTACCCAACCCCATATACACTCCAATAAATATTACGTATCTATAATAACGCATCAAAACACGTCCTTATTCCCATTTAGCGTAAGCTATACCTACATACCAAATTAGTAAAAAAAAAAAAATAAAATCTTATAACTCACACAACTCTATTAATTTTAAATCAAGTACAGTCAAATATAGCTCATTCGACGCAAAATTAAATTTACTATAACAGTAGTGTACTAAAACAAATCCTCAATATCGGATAATATCGTAAAAATTATGTCAAAGTTGAAAAAATTGAGAAAAAATAAAAAAATTCCAAATAATTCCGTCTACAGTCTCGTCAGTTGTAATTCAGAAATAATGTCAACACACTGTCAAAAAGGCTTGTTTTTGTTCTTTCGAACTAAAAAAACAAATTCGAAATCGGATGGAAATTGGCGAAGTTAGGAGTGATTGTTCACATCAACCTACGGAAAAACGGTTTTATGGCCATAAAATGAGATTTTGGGGGTGTATTGGAAATTTCTCCTATACCATGTTTCTTAGTTTTACTATACCTACAAGTTGTGCTAGGTCTCCATAAAAGTATATTTAATTTTTTTTTTTTGTCACACCGTGTAATTCAAGAATTGAGGTGTGCGCGTACGCATAGATCATGATATGCCTGGGCCTAATGCGTTATGATTGTGGATAAGAAGAAGAAGAAAGAAATTATCGTTATTAAAATTCTTTGTGTAGAAATTATTTCTAAAAAAAAATTTATCGATATTTATATTTATATGTGCAGAAATTATTATAAATATAAAATTATATTATATTTCTTTTAGAAAAAAATATAGTTTTTTTTTAGAAAAATTTAGTTGTTTTTTGTTTACAAAAATATGTACATAGTTTATATTTTAGAAAAAAATATAGTTTTGTTTTTAGAAAAATATATAGTTTTTTTAGAAAATTGTATAGTTTTTTTGTTTTTAGAAAAATATATATTTTTTTGTTTTAGAAAAAAATATAGTTATTTTTTAGAAAAACATATAGTTTTGTTAGTTGTTTTTTATTTAGAAAAATATGTACATAGTTTATATTTTAGAAAAAAATGTGGTTTTGTTTTAGAAAAATATGTAGTATTTTTAGAAAATTGTATAGTTTTTTTGTTTTTAGAAAAATATATAGTTTTGTGTTTTAGAAAAATATATAGTATTTTTTAGAAAAATATGTAGTTGATAGTTTAGAAAAAATAATTGGTTTTTTTTTTAGAAAAAAATATAGTTTGTTTTTTTATAAAAATATATAGTTGTTATTTTAGAAAAATATATAGTTTTGCTTTTTAGAAAAATATATATTTTTTTTTTAGAAAATTGTATAGTTTTTTTTTAGAAAAATATGTAGTTGATAGTTTAGAAAAAATAATTGTTTTTTTTTTTAGAAAATAATATAGTTTGTTTTTTTATAAAAATATATAGTTGTTATTTCAGAAAAATATATAGTTTTGCTTTTTAGAAAAATATATAGTTTTTTTAGAAAATTGTATAGTTTCTTTTTTAGAAAAATATGTAGTTGATAGTTTAGAAAAAGTAAAGGGTCTTTTTTTTAGAAAAATATATAGTTTTTTTTTAGAAAAATATATAGTTTTTTGTTTTAGAAAAAAATATGGTTTTTTTTTAGAAAAACATGTAGTTTTTTTTAGAAAATTGTATAGTTTTTTTGTGTTTAGAAAAATATATAGTTTTGTGTTTTAGAAAAATGTATACTTTTTTTTAGAAAAATATGTAGTTGATAGTTTAGAAAAAATAATTGGTTTTTTTTAGAAAAATATATAGTTTTTTTAGAAAATTGTATAGTTTTTTTTAGAAAAATATGTAGTTGATAGTTTAGAAAAAATAATTGGTTTTTTTTTAGAAAAAAATATAGTTTGTTTTTTTATAAAAATATATAGTTGTTATTTCAGAAAAATATATAGTTTTGCATTTTAGAAACATATATAGTTTTTTTTAGAAAATTTTATAGTATTTTTTTTAGAAAAATATGTAGTTGATAGTTTAGAAAAAGTAAAGAGTCTGTTTTTAAAAAAAATATATAGTTTTTTTTTTTAGAAAAATATATAGTTTTTTGTTTTAGAAAAAAATATAGTTTTGTTTTAGAAAAATATATAGTTTTATTTTTTAGAAAAATATATAGTTTTTTTAGAAAAATATGTTGTTGATATTTAAAAAAAAAATAGTTTTTTGGTTTAGAAAAATATATAGTTTTGTTTTAGAAAAATATATAGTTTTGTTTTTTAAAAAAATATATAGTTGTTATTTTAGAAAAAAAAAGTTTTTTTTAGCAAAATATAGTTCATTCTATGGAAAGAAGGTTTTAAACTTTGTATAAGATTTATAAAAATTTAGTAAGTTTTCATCAAAATTTCAAAATTTTTAATCAGCATTGGGTATGCAGTTTTATAGCCTATTAAATTTTAGTATAGAAAACTGCAAGTTTGAAGACGGTTAGAATTTTCGTAGATTTTTTTAAATTTCTTCCGCTGATGAGAGTGCGCATTTTCTCCGTAAAAAAAAAAATTATAATTCGTGCCTTCGTTATATGAAGAAAACAATTGAAATTGAAAAATAAATGAGTAGATAAATAACTAAAATTTGCTTATGAGCGGTACCTTCATAATATTTTCGGAGACGTGTATGTAATTTTCGCCCTTTGCTCCAATTAAGAACGGCGCTTCTAAATTTTAAAAATGCATTTTTTTTTTATTCTTGCTAAGATGCTGCAGGATATAAATAATAAATGTAATTAAACGGGATTTAATAATTCGCGTGCGCGTAGAACCGAACTTCAAATATAGAAATTGTTTTTCGCTCTTCGGCTGGCAATGACAAAACTCCGAGTGTATTTCTGCTATGAAAAAGCTGCTCCCTGCCGCTTGGAGTCGCTACGTCCTTCAATTTGTGGAACAACATTAAGACGCACGCCACAAATAGGAGGAGGAGCTCGGATAAGGATTATATTTTCATATAAAAATACCTCATTAAAAAAAAAAAAAACTTGATTTTTTAATTAAATTTTTACTCTACTTAAATTTCAAATTAAAGTTTCAATTAAACCCCTTTACTACTGCTACTATTTTTTCTTCTTTCTTTATTTTTCTTCTTTTTTTAATACCTTCTACTTCTTTACTACTAACTATAATTTTAATTTCCTCCGTTTGCTTGAGTTTACTTAAAATTTTATTATCATATAAGCTTAAAAAAAAAAAAATTTAAATTTTATTGCTAATCCTTTATCTAGGCTTTATGTAGGCTATTCAATTATTGTAAAAATAACCTTTCGTTGTATGTTTGACTTTAATAAATAAATAAATAAATAAATAAATAAATAAATAAATAAATAAATAAAATAAATAAAGTAAATAATTAATTAAATAAATAACATAAATTAAAAAAAAAAATAAAATAAAATAAATAAATAAAGCAAAATAAATAAATAAATAAAGCAAAATAAATAAATAAATAACGCAAATAAAAAAAAAATAAAAAAAATATAAATAAATATAAAAAAATAAATAAATAAACATTATATGGTCCACCCTGTGTGTGAGTGTGACGATGCGTAGCGCCACTTGTTTGAGTTATTTTTGTTGTTGTTGTATGTATGTTTATTTTTGCGGTTATTAGTTGTTTGTTGGCACTCTGATAAGTTGTGATGGTGTTGTAAGGAGTAAATTTACTTTATAATGAGGTAATTGGAATATTTATAATTTTGTTGTTATTGTTGTAGCCATTGAAAAACACACAACCGAGTGATAACGCCTGCCTCAATTCAAACTTGAAGGCTAAATGCTCGAAAATAAGCATTATATTTTACGTGTTTTCACTGCGAATCTACATAATATACGAGGGTTGCCCAAAAGTACACGTGCTTGATGATAGGTTGGTTTGCTAAGATAAGTTGACATTTGATATTTGCGTGTACTGTCATCTGTCAAAGGCGCTTCTCGGTAAAATGTTGATCTATATGTTATTGTTGTTGTTGTTGTAGTGTCATCTCTCAAAGATATTTCTTGGTAACATATTCGATCTATGTGTTGCTGTTGTTGTTGTAGCAGTTGTTGTTATACTGGTATCTCTCAAAGCCGTTTCTAGGTAAAACGTCGATTTGTATGTATGTATGTAAATATGTTGTTGTGGTTGTTGTTGTTGTCATATCTGTTGTTGTTGTACTTTCATCTCTCAAAGGTGTTTCTTGGCAAAATACTTATCTATATATTGCTGTTGTTATTAATGTTGTTGTTGTAGTTCACTAGGCCCTACCAGTGCGGTATAGTCACCGATCTCCTTCGTCTAACTATCTAAAGGTAGGCACAAGAAACGTGCTGTTTCGACAGGTTGGGTCCAGAGGGAATGAGATGTTAGATGAGTGGGCTTATGTTGTTATTGTTATTATTATTGTTATAATTTCATAAACATTCGCAATAAAAGTTCGAGAAATAAATGATAAATTAAGTTTGAAAATCTAAATGAATTTTTGCGCCGACCGAGTCGTCACAATTGATGGGGCTAGATATGCGGGCAGGCTTTGTAATCTACTTTTGAGTGAATTTATATTCAATTGCCAGAAAATATTTGGTAATCAATTTAAAATGAAAACACCTGAATGAGCGAATTACCATTCTGAGCGAATGTCAGGCTGCACTAAAAGCTTTATCTTATTTTTAGGTAAAGATCTCATTAGTCTTTGAGCGCATAGAGAAACTTGACGATGATTTGGATAGGGATGTTACGGCCTCGCCATTAATACGACCCGATCCCTTCCTTGCCGCGGGACAATATACCATCAAGGAAGAGCTTAGAAGCGAAGAGCTAAGGCTAGGAGATAGAAGTTGGCATCAAATTTTGGGTCTACATCAGGCTAAGACTTAATTGGGCGAGTACAATCAAAAGAGATTTGATTAACTCATAAGCCTGCCTAAACAAACTAAGAATGCTCATGGTAGACACCGCGCCCGTCTATATAGACTCGCGGATGTGGGCCACTGACTTCTGCC
This sequence comes from Anastrepha fraterculus, assembly GCA_037575425.1. Classification (NCBI taxonomy): domain Eukaryota; kingdom Metazoa; phylum Arthropoda; class Insecta; order Diptera; family Tephritidae; genus Anastrepha; species Anastrepha fraterculus. The sequence continues at coordinate 80,382 of JAYXIM010047081.1, read as the reverse complement.
CTTTTTGCGATTAATCTCCGGTAGCTCCAATACACATTATAGAATGCAATACCACATAGTAAGAAGGAAGAGTAGACATTCTCTCCTGGTACGGTCGAAAGAAAGACACATACGCCCAGCTCACACTAACAGCCCGATTGTAGGTTTACTCAGGGATCTGGGCTTAGATGAGTTATTGTGATGAGTAGAGGGCACAAGGGACCTTTAGGTCGAAGTTTAAACCTACAATTATTTACTAAGGCAGACAGCGACAGTTTTCGGTCAAGTTATTACATATATAGGGTTTTCTCTGTGTATACCGGCCATCTTGGTAAAGCTATATCTGCCAGATTTGTTGAGAATACTTATTTAGCTGAAATTGTAAAAATTTATTATCAAAATCTGTGCTCTGTTTGCCAAACGTTCGTCACAAAAATCACATTCAGTGATGTGGTTCAGTGGCTTCATACCTCAATTAAAATTGTCGAATTCTGAGTCATAGAAATTTTCGTAAGATTCCAGCAGTGCACATGAATTAAAAGAAAACAGGCGCCTAAACTTTTTGTTTTATTCAAATTTCAAGCTCAAGCGCTCTTAATGAAAGACTTTATGTAAAGAAGTAAAATACGTACATACATTTGCAAGTTTATATCATCGTTAAGCTAACACATCTAGTCATAACCCATTTTTCTAGAGCTTTTCATAGCCTGCGGTGCTCGCTATCGTCCGAACTTCTGCGTCATAGGACAGAGATTGAAAATATTTATACCCACTAAATATCAAGATTCTTGCGTACTACTATTTACAATATCAGATTGTGTTTTCGTAACTATTTTCTGGCACTTAAATTATTCTCAAGTTGTTAACAAAAATTGCCTGTTATCTAAACGCACTTACTAACTACCCCAACAAATCGCTTGATAAGAACGCTGTAAAACGGTGAGTGTTGAGTGTGTACTGTATGACTAAGCTGCGAGAAAAACACTTGTATTTCATATTTATTGCCAATTTATTACCACAAATAAAACTTGCTGCAATTTAAATTATTACATTTGTTAACAATTTGGTTCCCAATTTTATGGCCACCTTCCGGCACTTCCTGTATACACTTAACTTTAGCAGTTCTACATATGAATACCTATGTGCTGATACGCATACAAATATTTTTATTACATTTTTTTTCTTAGCTATGTGTTTATTTTGAATATTAGTTTTTTATTTTAATATGTTTTTTTTTTTACATTTCTTAATTAGTTTATTTTTGTTATTTGACCAGCTATACAAATTTATGTACCAAGCATATTTAACATTTGATCACAGATAACATCAAGGGTTAAGTAATTTGTTTTTTGGCTTGTTTCGCTTAAGAAAACAAGTTTTACCTTATCTTTGAATTCTTATTTTCCTAAGATATAATTTTACGGCTTATCTTGCGAATTCTCTTTCACCTAATTTACATTTTTATACGCCAATTGAGATTCCCCGAATTCGCTTTATATATTTTTCTATTTGACTATGAATATTGGCTATTTAATTTTAGTGGAGTGCCCGGGGGTTTTGACCTCGGATCTCTGAGGGACTGAATGAATTGTCATGTAACCATCAGGATTTTCTTTTGTATGCTCTAAATTGTAACTTCTACCAATATTATATTGTGCAATTAATTTTTTCATTGTTTAAACAAAAAAATATGAAAAATTAATATATTGGAGCATAATATAATATTTGGAAATAATTTTTTTTTAGTTCTACGTTAAATTTTACTTAAATAGTTAAAGAAAAACATCTTCCCAACGTTATATATTATTGGTTATATTATGGCTGGAAGTGGGATAAAAGAAGTTCTTTCTACCATTTATGCAGAAAATACGATTGATCACATAACGTCAGGACGTGCCTATGCTAGAGCAGTACGTGCTCATACCTTATTGCAGCAGGCTTTATCACAATTAATTTTTGAAGATCTTAAGGAAAATAATGCGGATTTTTTAAATGTATTGAATGACGAATAAATATCGATGATTTTTGAAATGTTCAATTACAATGAAATTACAGAAAATCAAGGATTTCAAATGCTGAGTAGAATTATTGAAGATAAGTTAGTTGAGCTTGAAAATAAAGATAAAACATCAAAACTATGGATTACGTATTTTCGAATGGTAACAATATTGAAAGACTTCATTGCTGCCGACCTTATGGGGGATTGGAATTTACATCTACATAGTACTGAGCTGATGACTCCACTATTCGACGCATCAGGACATTTTCCCTATGCGAAGGCTGCACAAATTTATCTGCAAGATATGAAGGAATTACAGTGTAAAATGGATCCAGCAGAGTTCGAAAAATATACAACAGGATATTTCACATCTAGGCGATCAGATATTTTTTTTCTGGTATTGCAAGTGATCAGACTTTAATGAAAGGAATAAGCGTCGAAGGGGGTCCTTTTGAACGAGGTGCCACTGAAAGTGTAGTTATTTATAGAAAAGATATTATTGAAAGCATAGAAAATTTTTGTGACATATCTTTCAATAAAAGTCATCAACGCAGTGATTCTACACATGCTAGAATTGAAAGGGATGGTATCGATGTAAAAAGATTGGTAGACTTTTTCAAAGAACACAGTCCTTTTCCTGATACAGATGCAATTATGTCAATTGCCACTGGAATTACCGGTGATAAAAGTATAAATTGTTACAATGCTTTCGAAGAAGGTTTAAAAGTTATGAAGAAAATCGAAGGGAAAAATGTACGCGAATTGAAGTTATTAAGGAAAGATAAAATAAATAATCTATTGGCTAAAAATAATAAAATAAAAATTCATGACAATGTTATTCCCGTTGATCCATTGTTGCTGTTTCAACGTATTTGTGTGTTGAAAAAAAACAGATTATAAACTAAAAACTTATATGAATTATGAACTGGCACCATATCCACTTGCTCTGTTTGAAGATGGCCAACTGCGAAAAACAAAAAAATCAACTTTCTACGAATTATTCCCAGGAATTCAGATTAATTTGAAAAGCTTAGAAAATGTTCATTATGTTATTGATGGAGGCATGTTGTTATATCGTTGCAAATGGCAATTAAATGAAACATTCAAAATGATATGCGAACATTACGTAAGATATTTGAGGAATAATTATAATAACGCATACGTGGTATTTGATGGATATAAGAAGCACGGTATTAAATCTGCTGAAAGGAATCGTCGCGCACTAAAAAATATAAGTACAGATATTGAATTTGATGAAAATATGCAATTGAAAATCGCTCAAGATAAATTTCTAACGAATAAAAAACATAAATCTCGCCTAATCGAAATGTTAAGTATAAAATTAGCTGATAACAATATTTTTACATGCCAAGCGGAAAGCGATGCAGATAAAATAAATGTTGATACAGCAATTAGTTTAGAATCTCAAAATAGTGTTGTAATTTCTGAAGACATTGACGTCTTGGTTGTGTTAACGTCATTGGCGCCTACTGATCGTGAAATATATTTTTTAAAACCATCCCGAGGCAAAGTTAACCAACAAATATTTTCATTGAAAAGTTTAGAAAAATCTCTACCAGCATCTAAAGAACATGTTCTATTTTTACATGCTTTCACGGGCTGTGATACTACTTCTGCGTTTTACAATAAAGGAAAAATTAAGTTTATCAAAAATTTTGAGAAGCGGAATGATCTACATGACTCAGCAGCAGTATTTAAAAATGTGCATGAAGATGCAAATAATATATTTCAAGCTGGTATTACATGTATTTTGGGACTGTATGGTGCTTCGGCAAAAATTACAGATTTGAATACATTCAGGTTCAATTCTATCATCAAAGCAACTGCCAAAGACACAAGTGTTCTTTTATTTTCGTTACCTCCCACATCTGATGCAGCATTTGAACACTTTAAACGGGTTTACCTACAAATCCAGATGTGGTTAGGGAATGATTTAATCATCGAAAATTGGGGATGGAACTATTCCAATAATACCTATCCTCCAATATTTACGAATCAATTACCTGCTCCGGAAAATTTATTAAAAATGTTATTTTGCAATTGCAAAAAAGGATGTAGAGCTGCATGCGGATGCCGAAAAAGTGGATTATACTGCAGTGTAGCATGCCTACAGTGCAACGACGACAGCTGTCTAAATGTAGCGCCTATGATTATCATCAGTGAAATTGAAGATGATATTTGAAAAAATGTAAATTTTCCAATAGACAAATTTTTTTGTTAATTCATTTTTTTCTTTTAAATAGTCATAATTTTTTTGTTTTTAATAATTAATTCGATTTTACTTTTATGCTACAATATAATAACAGAAAACAATTTTTTATTTTTTTTTTGTATGCTAATTATTTAAATAAACAAATAGCTTACAATATGTATATTTTTTTAATTTAATTATCCATAATCTATTTGTTTTTTCAGTTTGTTCATAATATTTTTTTTTAACATTTAAGTATCCATAATCTATTTATTTTTTCATTTGCTTCCACTTCTGTTACAAAAACAATAAATTCTACAACGTTATTTGCATTATAGCACATAGTTATTGCAATCATAAATTTTTGCTATTTAAAAATCAAATGCACAACTTTTAAATAGGTAGAGATTATTATTTATGTTATTCACAACACATTTTCGCAAAGATAATTTAATTTCATCTAGTCCCTGAGACATCCTAGGTTTTAACGTTTTTAACGCTCCAGACACTCCACTATTTCTAAATTTTCGTATTGCTTCTCGTCATTACTTATTCCTATCATATTTTGGTATTGGTATTCTTTTGTAATTAATTGTTTTTTTTTTACAAAAGTAAGTAAATACACCGTGCGACACATTTAGGGCGAACAGATGTTAACAAAACTTAGTCTTATTCTTTCAATAGGGGAGACATTTAACTAAGGCGAAACCTCGAAGCAACGAAACTGGTTACAACGAAAAAAAAAATTCTTGATTTTTGTTGCTTTTGTAGCAGCATAAATACTATTAGATGGCAAGTCCTTGACCGGATATAAATCAGGGTCAATCCGGTAACGTAGAACCGACAGTCGTGGGAAAGTTCGTAATTTTTCTGAGAGTTTGCTTTGTTTTAAAATTTGTTTCAGTGGATTTACATTTGTTCACATATTTGGAAATAATTTTCGTAACAATAATCTTCTAAAGATTCTACAAATAAATTTTGACACCATGAACATATTCTAAATAGCGAGAATTTGGTTAGGTGAGGTAAAAAAGTTTTGAATATTTTTCGCTAGATATCTTTTGGAAACCATATCTCATGTCTATACATACGGATATAAACAAGGTGGTGCAAAATGAATCATCAATTATCAAATCAATCCCCATTAATTGAACCAATTTTGTTTTTGATCAACTTTTTTACTAAAAAAGCAAATTATTAAGTGACAGAAATTTATATTTTGATTGCTTGTCTGTTTATATCCTGCTGTTTGAAATCGTATAGGGTGATTAATTTTGCGCCACCCTGAATCTCCTTTTTTTGATAGTTCCTGACTAGCGCTAAATGTGACAGATGCGTTCTAGTATGATGATGAAAGAACTGCATCAGGTTATACTATCAGGTTTTTATTAATTTTTTGAATTATCAAATTATTTTATTTTATTTTAAATTTATAATTGTACACAAAATAAACTCTGCTACAGTATAAAAATTAATTTTTTAGCTTTTAAAACAATTAAAAATAAAATTAAAAAAAATATAAAAAAATATAAAAAAATATGTATATAAAAAAAATATATAAAAAAAAAATATATAAAAAAATATATATAAAAAAAATAATATAAAAAAAAAATCAGGAGAACAATCCGAAAGAAAGAAGAGTTCTAACAAAAATTTTTATTTACTTTATATTTTTTAACTTTAAATTTATTTTGGAGAACACATAATCCACAAATATATGAGTTTTTGATCAATGACCCTTTCTTTCTTCCTGAATTTTTTTATACTTTTTTTTAAGTTTTTTAATAATTTTAAAATAATTAAAAAAAAAAATGTAGTTAAAAAAAGTTTATTATATTATTTTAAGCTATAATTTTAACTAATTACTACTAATAATTTTTAACTTTGACCAAATTCTGATCGACCTTTTTAGAAAATTTTTAGTTAAAGGGTCATTGAACAAAATACACCTATATGTTTGGAAGAAGAGCGGAAAAAACAATAGGTTAGGTTAGGTTGATCTGGGTGGCTGAAAGCCATCACATAGACCTATTGATCATTAGTGTTACCAGATGGAGCTAGACCCTTACGTTTCTTTGTAGTAGACATCTTGTAATACGTCTGCGTCTTTTGCGAATCTAAGTAAACTTTGGAGCTCTATCCCCGAGAGGTACTCTAACTTCTCATATTCTAAAGCTCCTAAGCATTTTAATCTGGTTCTAGCAAATGCAGGGCAGGAACAACCCAATAGATATGCAACCGTCTGTCTGCGGCTAATCTCTTTATGGCTTCCCTGCTTCTTAGAACATTTTTAGATGAAATTTCATATGAGTTTATTGCTTATATCGCAGCTTGGCTGTCAACGTATATATTTATTTTGTAGTTGCAATAATAAAAACCAAAAATAATAATAAAAAAAAAATAAAAAAAAAATTAGAAAATAAAAAAATGTATTTAAAAAAGTTAAATCTAATATTTTAAGTATGCGCTATCTGGTATGCTGCGAAAACTCTCTTAGAAAATAGAATATCACTAGAGGATATCCGCTTTTTCACCGACAGTCAAGCGGCCGTTCGAGCACTCAGCTCCTCTTATACCCACTCAGATGTGGTTCGATCCTGTCTCTTATCTCTTAACGAGATAAGTGTTCAGAATTCTGTCCAAGTTATCTGGATACCGGGTCACAGTGGATTCGAAGGTAACTGCAAAGCTGATGAGCTCGCAAGAGCGGAGCTGCGCAATCAAATGTTAGTAACTTACCCACAATCCACATTCCGCTCTCAACATGTAAATTGCTCATTGATCGAGAATTTCACAGCATTGCTGATCGGAGGTGGCGAGTGGAAACTACTTGCGTTACGACCAGACAAATCTGGCCATCCTACAATCTGAAACAGACAAAAACCCTTATAAGTCTTTCGAAACACGAACTAAGGCATATAATATCTCTTATCACCGGCCACTGCCTTTTGGGCACTCACGCACGTCGGCTCGGGGTTCCTTAAAACGACCTATGCAGATACTGCTAGGACGAAGATGAGGAAGTATCGAGCAGACATTTGCTGTGCAGTTGTCCCGGTCTAGCCAGAAGTCGACTCGCTCTTCTTGGCTCTCCAACAATTGACAATCTTTCAGTACTCTCGAACCTGAAAATCGAATCTCTCATCAAATTCTCGAAACGAATTAATATCTTTGACCAAAATCTACAATAAAAATCTCGGTTAGGTGGGGAAATCATATAACATAATGAGCTCTAGGGCAACACAACAGACCCAACTTGCGGTCTATGTGGCACTCCGATGCGGGGTCACCCTTAAACCAACCAACCAACCAATATTTTAAGTTAAAATTTTTTGCTAACATTTTTATTTTATTTTAAATTTACTACTTTCACAGAAAAACCGTGCTGCAGTATTAAAATTTATTTATTAACTTTGCTCAAATTCGATGCTGATCTTTCTACAACACTCCAGGTTTTATTGATCGAAATTCTCGTATATGTTTGAAATAAGAGTTCTCCAAAAATATTAAAAAAAACATAAAAAAAAATTAAAAAAATATAAGAAAAGCTTGAAAAATATTAAAAAAAGGTTGGCAAATAATTTAAAAAAAAAGTTTGAAAAAATATTTAAAAAAATATAAAAAATATTAAAAAAATTTAAAACAAAAAAAAATTAAATAAAACAATGTATTTCAAGAAAGTTGAACATAACATTTTCAGTTATAATTTTTTTAATTTTTTATTATTTTTATAATTTTTTATATATTTTTTAATTTATTTTTATTCTTTAATATTTTTTGATTTGTTTATTTTTTTATTTATTTTTATTTTTTATTTTATGTTTTTTGTTTTTAATTTGTAATTTTACTCAAATTAAATTCCACTACAGTATTGCAATTAATTTTTTAACTTTGCTCAAATTAGAGTACTCTAGGTTAAATGTTCATAAATAAAAAAATTTGAAAAATATAAAAATATATATATAAAAAATAAAAAAATATGTATAAATTTTTTTTTTTTTTTTAATTTAAAAAATATGGAAAATAAAAAATATGAAAAAAATATTGTATATAAGTAAAAAATATATAAGTAAAAAATATAATAATTAAAAAAATATATATGTTAAAAAAAATCAAAATAAATTTTAATAAAAAATGTATTTATAAAAAGTTTAATAAAATATTTTCAATTTACATTTTTACCCAACCGAATAACCGTTTTTTCAATAACCCTTCTAGTTCCGCACAGTGTAGTTTTCGTTTACTTGTAGTTTTGGTTTGCATAAATAATTTGTCATTTTATATCTTCGCCACATTCTGGCGTGGTTTTCTTTTTTACCTTTTTTTATCTTGTACAGCTTTTGTGATAATCCAATAATTTTTATTCTTTATCGGTCTAAGGTGTTGTCGTTTCCAAGGCGTTCTAGGCACGCCTAAATGCTTTGCATATTGTTGCGTGTTATTATGAATTTTTGGTATTTATTTTTCTTATTGATATGTTGCAGTTTTTTGGTACTCTCACATGAACCAATATATCGTATTGATTTTGGTATTTGAAATAGGTTTAGCTATTTACTCACACGAAAAATAATTTTGTTTTTGAGAAATAGCTTTAATAAATATTTTTTCTACAGTACAAAACATAGTAATGAAACAATAATAATAGTAAAGGAATAAAAATTAATAGTCTCTAAATTTATTTTTAATTTAACTAAATCTAATTTATCTAAAATTAATTAGCCTCTAACGTTCTCTCATCCTTTTCGTTTTTTTTGTTCGACATATACGATATCGATTTTGGGCTCATCTTCCTACAAGTCCACCCTGGGTATTTCGATTATTTCTTCCAGAACTCTGTAAATATACAAGAGCCCAGGAGGAAAAATACTTCGGCTGCCAGGGCTTTCTTGGGCAGTTACTGCAGAATTAACAAACATATCCACATGGGCTTCGTTTATGAGTGTAGGTGGAGAGTGTGTAGAGAGAAAAAATGTTTCCTCTTCTTCAGAATACATTTTATGCCACTTTAATGGTCTGCTACCAAGGGAAACTTTATCATCTCCTTGATGTTATAACAGCAAAATTCTAAAAAATGATCACTCTGCTTCTATCGCAAACAGTCCTGAGTGATGATCTTTGAATTCTATAAAATAAGTAATAGATCCTAATGGGTGCGCCTTTTGTCTCTGTTCCTCCAGTTTTACTTCTAATTCATTCGAATGTAATAAAGCTGAATGACTTAAAGCACGAACGGTTTTATGGCCAAAACTGAAATTTCGATCCCGGCAACCAGTTCGTGCAATATTCGTTGAGTCGTTTAAATAATGGAATCAGTATCCGCCCCATTACCGATTAAAAAAAATTTAAAATTTTTGTTTTCATGTATTTATTTTTTTCTATATTTGTGGCTTTCCTTCTTTGCTTCGCAAATCTGCTCATTTGTATGCAAAGACAACTTTGTCGTATTTTCTATTGTTTTTGTAATAATTATAAGAATATGTAATTATTTGTTTTTTGTTCGGCATTTAATTTATTTATTTGCATTTTAATAGAAGCTTTTTTATTGCTGTAGAAAAAAATTTCTTTTAATGGCCGCCAACAATTGTCTTGGAATTTATAGAATATGAATAACTTTTTTCTTCCTTATGTTGTGGTTGTTATTATTACTATGATGTCGCCAAGGCTACCCTGTAGGGAAAAACTCAACTAATGTAAACAAGTTTTGGTTTAGCCAACTGCTAATTACTTTGCTACTCGCTAAGATGGTCTGAGAAGAAAAGTGGCCCGTTTCGTTATCAAATGTAACCAATTCGCTTTAGTGTGAATAATGTGAATAAAGTTCGCGAGTTTTGGAGAGCAACGGGTTGGATGTGCTTCTCTGTTTTTGAAGTTCTTCGTAATTAATGCGAGAAATCAGATCTGACAGGGTCAAGAGAAAAAATTGAGCTTTTAGCTCATTTGACTATGCAAAAGTTAACTGGTACGGGTAGGGATCAAATCGTAACCAATTGGTTTTTCGCGTGGAGAAATTAGTTTAGCGTACTAGGCCAGTTTCAGTAATTGAATCGGTCGCGACTGCACTTGATTTTATGGAATCTTAGAGATGACTCTGTGTGAAGAATGTACAAAGTGTTAGTCCCGGTCGGGTGTCACTTTTCATCATTCATAAAAAATTAATTGGTTATCAATGTTTTCTAATTGATTACAGTTTGCTTTGTTACGATTTTTCTACTTGAGTTTTGTTTGAAAAATGGATCGGAGCGGAATTTTAAGCAAAGAACATGAAAACAAGCCCCGTTTCACTAGCAAAATTATGCAAAGAATTTCAGCATCCAAAAAATAATATCGATCTAGGCTTATTAGCAAAAGTGGCCGGAAACTGCACCTTCTTGTATTTGTATGTCCTTTATTTCAGATATCCGCTGATATTGCTTCATTAAGTCGCTGGTTCGAACGGTTTTGGAAGATGATGTGGGGTTTTTGAATCCAATTAACGTTTGTTATTTTACCACACTTGATTTTTAGTAAAATTGAAACGAATAAATAAAACAAAAATACTAAAAAAATTATAATTAAAAAAAAATAACAAAAAAAAAATATAATAAAATAAAAAATTATTTTAAAACATAATTATAAAAATATCAATATGGAAAAATTATTAAAAAAAATATAAAAAAATTAAAAAAAAATTATTATAAAAAAATATGTAAAAAAATTACAAAAAAATTATTATAAAAAAAAGTTATTAAAAAAAAAAGTTATTATAAAAAATATATAAAAAAATTTAAAAAAAAAATTAAAAAAAAAAAAATTATAAAAAAATTATTATAAAAAAACATTATTATAAAAAAATATTATAAAACAATATAAAAAAGAAATTATAAAAAAAATTATTATAAAAAAATTATAAAAAAAATATTATAAAAAAAATTATAAAAAATGAATAAAAAAAAGATTAGAAAAACCTTGAAAATTTACGATATTTTTTTATTGGAGTATTAAAATTGAAAAATGTTACAAAACATTTTGCCAGCGCTCTCACGAATCTTTGATTTTCGCATCATATTACATTACCCATGAGTTCGATATTAGTGCTTTTCCTACCAGGTAGCGTCAAACGCAATAGGAGAGACTGTGACAGCGACAGCGAAGCGGCAGCAGGAAATAGAAGCAAAAATCCACGCAACAGCTGTCGTGATATGGCCGACATACAAATACATATGCATGAATGTGTGTGTGCGTGGTGGCCTGCAAACTTCCCATCGACAAGAAGAAGTCCATTTTTAAATAGTTGTCGCTGTTCAATTTTAATTGAACTTAATTTTTATATACCAATTGGCATTAAAGCGATATATATTTCATTAAGCTGCACACCCATGCATACATACAAGTGCATATATTCAAATACATACATACGAGTACGTATAGTAACTCACTGCTAATTCATTGGTTTATTGAAAATTCTCAACTTCGTTGGGTGGGAGCTTCAGTTGTCGGTCAATTCTTTGAAATGCAATTTTCTGGTAATTTCATCAGCTGTCAATTTAATTGAAATCACCTTCGCGAAAACATCTGTTAGCAATTTTAATGTATGAGTATGTACATAAATATGTAGCTTACAGCGGGATTGTGGTTCATGTTGTGGAAGTCGGGCTGAAGAGCATTCCTATTTCGATCATAGCAAATATGTGATTTATAAAACTCATGCAATAACTCAAAAACCAGACAGTTTTTTTATTACTCTTTGGGAGTGAGATGTGCAATGTGTATTGAGGTATCTGGTTAGTGTGCGTCTATCAACATTATACCTCTTTTTGTGAGTCAATGACTGAAAATAATTCTTAAAATTGAGCTCATTTTTTATTCTTAATTTAATTAGCGGTTTTCAATTGTGTTCGTTACTGAATGAAATTTTTTTATTTTTTATTTTTTTTAAATCCATTTCTTTATTGCGATCTGTTTTTTAAACATTAAGCAATATTTTTACGTAAAGCTATATTTAATTTATTTAAGAGAAAAATCTGCAACCATTTACTAATTTAAAGATACATAATAATTTAGATAGATTTATTATCGTATGGTATTTTGTAGACTTTCTCTCGAGTCTGTCTTTCAGTCTAGATAAATTGTTTAACTGGATTTGTCAACTTCAATCCTATTTTTAAAGCTTAACTAATTGAGTTAATATAAACCTCAAATATCCAATGCCGCTATATACAAATAAAACGTGATTTTTTAAGTTTTTCAAAAAAACACGTAAAATTCAGAAAAATGCATGAAATTTTTATTTAAATCGATAGTACAGTCCATATAATTTAATCTTTGATGATTATTTCATGCAAATGTTGACCGCGACTGCGCTTCAAATGGTCCATCCGCTTAGTCCATTTTTGGCATACTCTTTCCAATGCCCCACAAAAAATAATCTAAAGGCGTTATATTACACGATCTGGGTGGCCAACTGACAGGTCGTGACCGTGAAATAAAATGCTCACCGAACTCGCCTCCCAACAACTCCATTGTTACGCGTGCTGTGTGGCATGTGGCACCGTCTTGCTGAAACCACATGTCATGCAAGTCAAGCTCTTGCATTTTGGGCAAAAAAAAGTTGGATATCATTTCACGGTAGCGCTCACCATTCACTGTTACGTTACGATTCACAACATTTTTGAAGAAGTATGGTCCAATGATACCTCCAGCCCATAAACCGCACCAAACTGTGACCTTTTCTGGATACCTTTCCGGATATTGGTAGCTCTTGCAATTTTTCTGGCTGATCTTCACTCCAAAATCGACAATTCAACCCATTGATCCAAAAATGAGCTTCGTCGCTGAACACAATTTTTCGATAAAAAAGTGGATCTTCGGCCAACTTTCCAAGAGACCATTCACCAAAAATTCTGCGTGGTAGGTCGTTCGGCTTCAATTCTTGCACCAGCTGTATTTTGAAAGGCTTCACACCTAAATCCTTTCGCAAAATTTTCCACGTTGTTGAGTAACAGAGGCCCAATTGCTGCGAACGGCGACGAATCGATAATTGATGGTCATCATTAACACTGGCCGATACAGCTGGCCAAGATGGGGGTTCCGGTGCTTCTCCACCCTCCCTACAGCCCAGACCTGTCACCTCCGGACTTCTTCTTGTTCCCGCGCTTGAAAAGAAAAGAAAGCTCGACTCCATCGAGGCGATCCAAAAAACTGTGACAGCCGAATTGAACGCGATTCCGGCGGATGAGTTTAAAAATGTTTCCTGCAGTGGAAGGACCGCTACCAGCGGTGTATTGACGCTCAAGGGTCCTATTTTGAAGAATATTAGTTGCATAAGCCAAAAGGTTTAATAAAACTGCTTGAAAAAAATAAGGCTCATTACTTTTCAAGCAAACCCTGTATGCTCTCTATTCCACCCGCCGGAACGACTCTAGTTTTACCCGACATTCTTTTATTCCTATGCTATTTTTTCAGTGATCCAATCCTATTTCTATATCCGTGATGGGATCACTTTTCGATTTTGGTATAAGAATAATGCCTCGAGATACGAGAATATCCGTCGAAAAAGTTAGACAGCTGACAATAGAAAAATAGTATGGTATAAGATGCCCATACTGACATTGAAAACATTTTTTTACCCAAATATTGAACGAGTGATGTCTTCAGTAAGCGCTCGAAACTATTTGGAGACTTCTTTGAGAGTTTGATCTTATATTAATATTTATTAGAGTAAATGTAGTAATATCAAAATTTTGGTGCTATTGTGATTTTTATTTGTTCTTTGTCTTGTACTTTTATTTTTATACATTCTGTACTTTGTTTCTTTCATTTTACAGACACCTCCACCACAGTCGACTGCACCATCAGTTCGGAAAGTAAGGGCCAAGAGTGTTTGGACAATGTTTGCCAGCGTTTAAATCTGCAAGAACCAGAATTTTTCGGTTTACGTTATGTGGTCAAGGGTAAAGAGGATGAATTAAAATGGATCGATTTGGAACGTTCACTCAGCAGACAGTTGGAGAAATATGCGGCGAGTACGAAAATATATCTGCGTGTACGTCACTATGTCGATCCATCACGTCGCGATGATTTGACACGCTACTATTACTTTCTGCAATTGAAGAGTGACATTTATGAGGGGAAAATTATCTGTGACATACGCACCGCCATACTATTAGCGCTCTACTGTCGACAGGCCGAGTATGATAGTCATCAGAATGACAAACAGACAAAGGATTATCTGAAAAAGTCACTCGTGTTGCCGAAGAATTTACAAGGTATGCAGGCAAGGACTTGATATAAATTATTTGAATAAGTAGATATGGGCTAAATTAATTTGAAAAGCACTTTTAGAGATGTGAGAAAAGACTGGTCTATCCCCCTGAGCTGTTATTTATGCTGTACTCCTGTACTCTTTTTTGTTATGCTATTATGTTATGTTGTGTTGCATTATTTATTTTTTATTTTATTGCTTTACCTAATTTTTTGTTTTGTGTGAACGTTATAATAACTTGTTTTGTTATGTTATGTCATATCGGGTTATGTAATGTTATGTTACGTTATGTTAGTTTATCATGTACATAGGTTTTATTAATTTATTTACATGATTCGAATTAACTTTGTTTATTTTATGTTATGCTATGTCATGTTATGCTATGTTATGTCATGTTATGCGATGTTATGTTATGCTATGATGTGTTATGTCATGTTATGCTATGTTATGTCATGTTATGCTACGCTATGATATGCTATGTTATGTCATGTTATGCTATGTTATGTTATGCTATTTTATGCTATGTTATGCCGTGTTATGTTATGCTATGTTATGCCATGTTTTGCTATGTTATGCTACGCTATGATATGCTATGTTATGTCATGTCATGCTATGTTATGTTATGCTAAATTGTGGTGTACGTCTCGCTCTTGGCCTGCGAATGGAATACCATGTCTCCTCCGTAACTGGCATAGGCTTTTATGGGAAGCTTTTCACACATTTTCAAGTTGGGCATCGAACCCAAAACCAATCGAAGTGTAGTTGTTGACCTAACGCAGAAGGTTGATGGGATTTAGATTGGCGCACTGCCCAAGACTATCGAAGAAAGGAGCACCCAGTGACTGTATCGTGTGGCTGCCAAATCCTGCCATTTACAGAGAAAGTGCTCAACAGTCTGCTTTTCAAAAAGGTTCCCACAGCTTCTGCAATCGAGATTAAATGGTAAACCCAGCTTTTCTGCGTATGTGCCGATCTCCAAGCAGTGCCACGAGTTTGGAAAATGAATGGCGTGGAGATCGCAAGACTTTCTGCGCCCTGTGTTTATTGTAATGGGGCCAAAGGGTTTTCGAAATAGCACACGAGGAAATGCACCTCCATCGGATCTACGCTTTTCTGAGAAATAAGTTGCGTAACTCCCCTTTAACAACAGTCGGGCGGATGTCGATGACCTCTGCCGGGAGACCACTGAGACAAATTCTGTAGAACCCTTCCTGGCAAGCTTATCAACAATTTCATATACCCTCTATGTTCCTATGTCCTGGAACTGAGAAATGTTACCTGCGCATAACTAACTCGTCAAAAAAAAAAAACCAGTAAATTTCTCTCCTCTTTCAGGTCTCGCTAACGATGACAATCTGCTCGACAGTCTGATTATGGAAGTGTTACAACAGAACGCAGGCATTCAGCACCTCCAGCAATCCCAGGCCGAGGAGATGTACATACAGTGCTGCCAGCAGCTGGATGGTTATGGCGAAGAGCGCTTCCAAGCAAAAGACACGCTGGGCAACGATCTGCTGCTCGGTCTGGCTATCAATGGCATGGTTGTGGTGGCCGACAACGGCCGTCAATACTTCCCGTGGAAGGAGTCGCAAACGGTTTCCATTGACAAACGCACCATCAAAATCGAGCAAAACAAAGCGGACGGCTCGATTGTGGGTTCATTCATTTTTCCTGACGCTGATACTGCGCGATACTTTTGGAAGCTATGCATTACGCAGCATACGTTTTTCAAGCGCTACATTGACGAGGGCTCTGCGTCATCTGTGGGTGATGCGGAGAGCGCAAATGGCAATTCGCTGAGCGTTGGCGGTGGTGTTGGCATGACTGGTGTTAATAGTAGTGTGCTCACCGGCGGCATGGATGCTTATGGCTATGGCGATTTCAATGATTCACGTGAAGATTTGCTACTTGAGCAACAACAACGTGCCATTTACAATCCCAATGCGATTACTAGTGGTGGCGGTGGCGGTGGCGCACTTACATCCATTAATCCAGAATTCATGTCTGCGCCAGCTTTACATCATGGTTTGCTCGCCTCCACACATGCCTCAAATGCGTTAATGTCATCGAATATTTCGCTAGCTGCCAGCCATCAGTCCGGAGGAGGTGGGGGTGGCGGCGCTCCAAATGGTGGTATGCATTCACATAGCGTGGGTGCTATAGCGCCCAGTTGGTTGGCGAAGGTGAGTCATGCTTTTTTTGCGCTATTGCGGTAAATTTAAAATAAATATTTACTTGTTGTCTTTTATTGTAGGAATATGGTCATGATTATGCCTCGACGCAACATCTGTCGAACAGCATGTTGGACACGCGCCTCCAGCAGAGCAGTTCTTGCTTGGATCTAAGCAATAACAATGGCAATAATATCGGCGGTGGCAACACTTTCCAAAGCAGTAGCAATAACATTGTGCATGGCCATCTGGGCGGCAGCGTAACGAACAATGGCAGCAGCGTCGCCTTACACAGTGTTGACGCACACGAGCACGAACGACTGAAAGCAATGTTGCCCACTTATCGGCCTGCGCCCGACTACGAGACCGCAGTACAATTGAAGTATCGCACACCCTCCAGCGAATTGCATCATCCGCAAATGAACAATTATGCCAACTACCAGCCGCAATTAGCGTCGAGCGCTTCTGCTGTAGCCATGGGTGCGACGCCTACCGCCAGTGGAGCTATCTATTACGCGGGTTCACAGCCTGATGTGCATAACGCAGCAGCAATTTATGGTGACGGTGTATTACTCAGTCAATTAGCGCCGCATCGTTACCCAGATGTCGCGCAACCAGCGGCCGCAATGCATGCCCAACATCATCATCTAACCGCTGCCGGCGTGACAATGGCGCCGGGTGGGCACAGCAACAGCACTAGCGGCGGCGGCGGTGCATACATTGACTTGGGACATCGTCTGCAAATGGTGCGTAGTAAACCACCACCTCCTTATCCCGTCAATCGCTTGAACTCTTCGTCCACACCTGACCTGGCGGTGGCCTCGCATCGGCCGCTGATGGGCTATCGCGCCTATGTGTCTGGTTCTTCACCTGATTTGGTATCGAACCGTAATTTGATCAATTCACATTATCCATATGGCAGTACTGTGGGCGGTAGCGTTGGCGCGGCACAAGCGGCCGGCGGTGTAACCGCTACAAATCATGCACTAATACATACTCATCCATCTTATATGGGTGGTGGTCATATGGGTCATTCGCAACCTTATCTGCCGCACGGCACTTTCGAAAATTTGAACATGATCGAGGAACAACCATCGATATTGTCGCAGCTGCGGCAGGACTGTCTCTTTTTGCCACATAACACACACAGCTACAATGAACAAAATTCACCAACTCTAAATAGCAATGCCAACAACAACGTTTACCGTCCTACGCCACCACAAGTGCAACCGCAACCGCAGCAGCCGCCTCTACCGCAGCCGCCACAATTGCAAGCACATCAGCAACAACAACTGCAGCCAAATGTTGCTGCTGCATCACTGCAGCGTAACACTTTAAACGGTTCTGTCGAGCCGATTTACGAGAATGTGCCACATGCGCGTTATGTTGCTGCCGAGTCGACAGTGCAACGCAATATGGAGCAGCGTTCGTCAGGATCTTCGGCAACCAGTGAAGCTATGCGCAATCGCACAGCTTCAATACAATCCGCGCCAGGTGGGATGCACGCGCAGCCGCAACAGCAAATGCCTCCGGTGCCTGCTGTGCGACATCATCATCACCAGCATCAGCAGCAGCAGCAGCAGCAGCAACAGCAGCAACAACAAGCGCTTCAACAGCAACAGCAGCAAGCGCTTTTGCAGCAACAGCAGGCGCAAGCGCAAGCACAACTGCAACAGGCCGAGGCTGAGGCGGCGGTTAATGCCGCGCTCAATATGCATAAATATGCTGAACGTGCGGCCAGCACTGAGCTGCAGTTCTTAGAACCTACGCCGCCGCAACGTGCAGTGCGCGCTGCCTCTGCGGCACCAGCCGTTGGCCATAATAGTAGCAACAGTCAACAGCCAATGATGCAAACGCCGCCGCCAAGGCAACATCATCACGCCCACAAGGCGCAACTTATGCAGAGCGCTTCATCCGTCTCTTCTGTGGACGTCGCTACAGCGGCGACACCAACCCAGCCAGCATCAGCTGGTGGTACCGTTATGCGCGCACATACAACGCCGCCCACGCATGATGACTCAACGGACTCAGTGCTGCTCGCAGCGCAACACCAATTCAGTGCCATGAACATATCTTCAATTACAAGTAACGCTTCGGCATCGGCCACGGCCACCATGCACCATTCGTCATCACATCATCAACACCATCATAACCGTTCGCATAATTCATCGGTGCTGGACACTACTACCAATTCCAGTAACACCACCAACAGCTCCAACACAACGAATTCTTCCAACACTACCGGCAAGGAGGGCAAACGCAAAAAAATATGGAATATTTTGGGACGTAGCAAAACGCCGGATAAACAGAAATCGGCAACACTCGGACGCGAAAAGGCCTCATCATCGAATGCGGCAAAGACGGCGGCGAAGATTAAACTCGCTCAGGACGATTTGAATTTGATGCATCGTTGGTCGACGGGTGTGCCGCGACTGCAACCAATTTCCGGACAATACTCAAAGGACAAATTGGTAAGTGGTGATTGGAATGAGGTTTGTTTTATTATATCAGACGCACGGTTTGTTAGCAAATATTCGAAAGTACATAAAAGATAACAGTTTGAAAGCAATTGGAGTAAATTCGAGAGAGTTAATGTTAGGACTAAAAGCTAAAATTTCATCAACGTGAAAGTCGCCATTTATGAACTTTGCAAACCATTTCCGTAACCGGAACCGTAACTTTGCAAACCATTGCAAACAATTTTAAATTATTACATTTTTCCTTTTCTTATCTTGCAGTGCCCCATACTCACTGAGAAACTGAACGATCCGCAACTCTTCATCGAATTCGAAAGTATACCGAAGCGACGTGAATTGGCACGATACGACTGCGCACTGATGGAAGAAAATGCAATGAAAAATTCCGATCCGAATTTTTTGCCATACGACGACAATCGTGTGTGTATAACGCCAACGATGGAGAATCGAACGGGCTATGTTAATGCGTCGCGCATATCGGTAAGGGTGTGAATTCAATATTAATTTAAGATTATGAAAAAATTAGTAAAATGCAGTAGCAATTTTTTTGGTGTAATTAAAATGGATGACTTCATAAATAATTCTAATATAAATCGCTCTCGAGTGATGCAGTAGATAACGTTGTTGTTGTTATTGTAACAGCATAAAATATTACCCATAAATTTGTTTGCAATGCTGCACAAATTGTCAGAAATCACCGAATTTTTCAAGCGACTTCATATTTACAGATTATTCTACTAGATTGAATGTGCTTGGATTTGTAAGTGGTTTGTTTTGTAATGAACTATAATTTTATAAAAAATAAGCGAAAAAAGTGACGTAAAACCGACTGTCGTGGGTGGATCTAAACAAGGAACTGATCTACGTTAATCCACTGGCCGGTCGACAGACCTTATAGATATAATATTTTACGAAAGGCTTCTTGAGCTCTCGTCCCCATGAATGAGGTAATTTAAGATCCATTCTCACGCATTGTCGATAAAGAGCTCGAGTTGGTGTTTGTTATTGTAATAACATACAAAAATACCCATATATATTTTAGGATTGCTGACCCGACAGTCTTCGGAACAACTCGAGCTATCTCGTGAGATTCGCTTAACATATAATACATCTGCTTTCTGTAGAAAATTAAACTCGTACATCTTCTGAATGGACTTCTCGGACTTATTCAACATTTTCCGTATATTCCGCATGCACAGCAACCACTTCACATGTGCCCTAAAAGGTCTAGTATGAGAAGTCGAAAATTGAAATTTCGCAAAAAAAATATTGCACAAAAAAATTAAGAATAATTTTTAAAATAAAAAATTTTTTTTTTTTTATTTGAAAATTGGAAAAGTAATGAATTACAATCACAAAGAATTAGTCGCTAATGCTTTTTAATTCTTTGTGATTGTAATTCATTACTTTTCCAATTTTCAAATAAAAAAAAAATAAAAAAAAAATTTTTTGAAAAAAAATTTCGCACACAAAAATTAAGAATAAATTTTGAAATAAAAAAATTTCAAAAAATGTTAGAACTAAACAAATTTTGAAAACTGAAACGCGTTACAAAAATATCTCATCAATCGAACTACCTCGCCCCTAATATTTTTGTGTTAAATTTTTTTTTATATGAAAAAAAAAAACGTTCCTCCAATTTGTTTCTATATTTAAAAATAATGAAGCCTTTAAGTATTTTATTTCATTTCTCGTTTTTACAACTTTGACACACCAAATCACTTTTAGCTTTGTGGATGTAAAATCCTGAAAATATTTTCGGCAATGGAGGCAATATGAGTAAAATTTTGACATTTTAAAGTTTCGACTTTGATTTTCGATTTCTTGTATGGTTCCCGGTTCAAATCTTCTTTCTGAGCCAATATCTGATCATTACCGTTGTTGTTGTTGTTGTCGCCGCATAAACATTCCCCATACATTTGTATGTATATGGGGAATGCTGCTGAAGTGACAGTCCTTGGCCGGGTCGTTCCGGTAACGTAGGACCGACTGTCGTGGGAACATTTTGATCACTACCGTCGAAATAGGTTGTTTCAAGAACACCCTGTTAGTTGATCTGATAAACCACTACAACAACAGCAGTTGTAAGAATAAGAATCTACAACTATAAAAAACACATGACTTAGACAAAGCGTTTCAGTTGTTACCCTGGCATAATTTCGATTTTAATGCTTGGAGCCCCTTGTGGGGTTCTACCTCCTCTAATCAGAGAGGGCGGGCTATAGAAGACGCAATCCTTACTTCCGACTGTATTGTACTGAATGACGGCTCTCCCACCCACTTCTCAACTCACTCAACCTTTACCCATATTGACCTTACCCTGTCATCTCCCTCCCTCTCCAACAACTCATCATGGTCCCTCATAGACGACCTTCACGGCAGCGATCACTTCCCTATCCTCATCAAAATTCACACCTCCCGACCCACTGTTCCTTTTTCCCCTAGAATCAAATTTAAAACAGATAGAGCGGATTGGAATAAATTCGAACTTGCTTGCGAGTCCTATTCCAACTCCTTACCACTGTCTTTCAATATTAACCTGGAAACCTCCAACCTCCATAAAGCGATTCGACGTGCGGCCAACGCCTCCATACCCCTGTCCTCAACAAAACCAGTAAAACCAGCTCCATTATGGTGGAACAAAGAAATTGCCTCCCTTAGGCAAGCCAAGCAACACGCTTGGTACTATTTCAAACGCAATCGATCCACTTCAAATCTCATTCAATACAGAAAATTGAACGCACAATTTCGTCGTGTAATCAAGAATGCAAAGCTGCACTGTTTTCAAAAGTTCACCAGCAGCATTTCTGCATCATCCGACCCTAAGAGAATATGGGCTGACATCAAAAAGCTCACTGGTGCACCTGGCAATTCCCAAATCAACTCCCTTAACTCCTCTCGCGGCAATCTTCTATATCCTTGCGATATAGCTCAAGAATTTGCCAGCCATTTTTCTAATGCCTCTTCAGACCACACTTTTCCTCCCGAATTTATTATCGCTAAACACTCGCTAATTCCCCAAAATCGTACCACTCCTTCTAATCTCTCCTACTCTGCCAGACTCTTAGAAGCCGACATATCTCTCCTTGAGCTCAAACTTGCCCTGGCCGCAACAAAAGGCCAGACTCCCAGCATCGACAAAATATCCTATCCCATGATTAAGCATCTCCCTCTTTCCCTCTTTCGCCGTTTAATCAAACATTACAACAATATCCTCACCACAGGTTACTACCCACACGTATGGAAAACAAGCGCAGTAATTCCTCTCCTAAAACCCGGAAAATCACCTTGCGACGTCAACAGCTATCGCCCAATTTCACTCCTACCCTGCCTAGGCAAATTAATGGAGAAGATAATCGCTACCAGACTAACCTGGTATGCCCACTCAAATAAACTCATCCACCCAAATCAAGTGGCCTTTAAAAAGGGACAAGGCACAACAGATGCCCTATTACATCTTGACCATTTTATTTCAAACGCGCTTTCCAGCAAAAACCACATCTCCTTGCTTTCACTCGACTTCCAAAAAGCATTTGACCGGATTGGTATTCAGGTTGTTCTCAGACAACTCGACAAATGGAAGATCGGTCCCAAATTATACAATTTCATAAAATCTTTTCTCTCGAACAGAAAATTACGTGTCCTTATATCCAACACCCGCTCTCCCATTTTTCCACTCGATAATGGCACTCCACAGGGATCCCCTTTATCGGTCATTTTGTTCATTATAGCCTTTAACGAAATTAGTACCATTTTGTACAAGTTTCCAACAATCCAACATCAAATATACGCAGACGATGTATTACTATTCTCCAAATCCAAGGATCAAGCGGAAGTAATGCGAACCTTTTCCAAAATCCTACACCTTTTACCCACCTGGTCTCTATCCTCAGGCCCTTCATTTTGTCCTAGTAAAACCAAAATGCTTCATATATGTAAAAAACGGCAGTGCCCTCCTTCTTCCCTTACCCTCAATGGCGTAAATATTGTAAATACAGATAATCTTAAGTTTCTTGGTATTATATTCGATCCCAAATATTCCTTCCAACAACACTGTAAATATGTTAGGGAAAAACTATATGTTAAATTAAATATTATTAAATACTTATCAAGCAAACGCTCGCTAATTAGCTCAACTCTTTTGATCAACGCGGTAAAAGCCCTCATCTTATCAACCATTAATTACGGACTAGCTGTTTATGGATTACACGCCAAACAAAACTTAAAGGTGCTTGCTGCCCCCTACCATGCCGCAGTGCGCAGATCCATACGCGCCTTTCCGACATCGCCCATAAAGGCCATTCTTGCCGAATCGGGCCTTCCGTCTCTACACGACAACATGGAGGACAAAATATTCAGGCTCTATCCAAAGCTTACTCTAAGCCTCAACCTTTTTATTGGCAAAGACTTCCAATCTGCAACTTCACGCGTATCCACACCAAAAATACCCTCATCAATACACACCTGCGCCTTATTTGCTAAGCAAGCGGAACTACCCTCTAAACTACACACTCTGCGGTACACTAATCACCCACCGTGGGCGGTTAGCAACAAATTTTTTATCAACGACCTAATTAATTTACGTAAAGAGTATACCCCAAACGCGGTTTACAGGGCCAAGTTCGCCGAATCCATCGCAGAATACAAATTTAACGGGTGGAAATTGATTTTTACTGACGGGTCAAAAGGATCCCACACTTCTTACGCAGTGGTAACAGAAAATCAGGAAGTTATCGCGTACGGCCTTCTATTTTCATTCTGCTCTATTTTCACCGCTGAAGCAACCGCCATACTACAAGCCGTTCAATACTGCGCCAAAAGTAAGGGTAAGCATATAAATTGCTCCGACAGTTTGTCCTGCTTCCAAGCCATTAAAAAGAACAACAAATCAAGCAAAATAATCGACAGTATCAAAAACATACTAATAACCCATCGGAGCAGCATCAAAATTATGTGGATACCTGGGCACTCCGGCATCCAGGGTAACACACTGGCAGATACAATTGCCAAAGGCATGTCCATCACACCAACAGTCACATCACAAATCATTCTACCTAGCGACATACACCGACTCATTCATGTACAGAGGCAAACCAAGTTACTTCGCGAATGGTCGTATTACAAACATCATTATTCCAACATCAACCCTAAACGTTCCAAACCTACATATCCAACATCGGTACCCACCAACCACATTACCCCATACACACGACTCCGTATTGGACACACGATAATCACCAGCGTACACCTATTAAAGGGTAATACACCCAACACCTGCCCCTTCTGCCAAGCAACAGTCAGTGTACATCACCTACTGGTATCCTGCCCAGAACTTGCTTCTCAAAGGCATCACCACTTCAGGAGCACAGACCCTCTTCTACTTCTAAAAGAACCCACTGAAGAAAACATCAAACATATTTACAAATTTCTGAAGGACACCGACCTACTCCGTCGTATCTGATTCAACATATAGTACATCACGAGGCAGCCGAAAGCCTCTGCTGCTAGCGCTGCGTTTGCTTAGTTTACTTTTAATTTTATTATCATGTAAGCTCTAAAAAATAAAAAAAAAATAAAAAATAAATAAAATAAAATTTCGTTCTGGACACTAAGGCAGGTTCAACTTCTACTTATCTAGAATTGATTGCGCCATACTCAACACATGCCCAGGTTGCGAAGGTTTCCCGCACGACATTAACCACCTCTTCGCATGTCTACCTAACCCTCCACTAGGCACACGGGTCTGGTCGGACCTTTTCGACTTTGGGCGTCAATTTAAAACATATTTCTATTGTAGTTAACGACTTGAGCTTCCAGGTAGCTTCGTAAAACTGAATTTTTTTATAGGTTTATTGATATAACCTTTTAAAAAGGATCTTCGAACAGGACGGAAAAGGGCCAGATCCGGGTGCCCAATCGATGGTTTTTAAAAAAAGTTGTCTAACGGAGGGTTAAACTTAGTCAGCTCACGCCTCTATCTCTCTTTAAATGCACCTTTACCGAAATTGCCCGTTTTTGGGCCTACCGTTAGATGAAATTGACGACAAGGACAGATCTGTAAGCTACGACAACAACAAAATGGGTTTCCACATTGCTCGACACTCACCTCTGCTCTACTGAAGCGACCTAGATTGACAACTGTTCTCGCGACAATCGGTCGTAGAACCCTTCGTTACCGGAATGACCCGGATTTATATCCCGTCATGGACTGTTACTCCAGCAGCATTCTTCTAACATTTAGGGGAATATTTATGTTGTTACAACAACAACAAGGACAACAGTATGGTCCAAAGAAGCATGACTTCAAATTAAAATATACAAATAACTAAAAAAAAATATTTTAATAATAAATTTTATTCCGTATTTTTTTTACATAAAGCTCAAATGCATTACTGAAAAACTGCATGAGACTTCAAGAGGACTTAACAAGATTAGAAGCTTGGTGTGATGATAACTTGTTCTTCAGTAGACGCAAAGATGCGATTGATTTCGATTATAAGTGGGCACTACCACCCTCATAAAAATGTATGAAAAGAAAAATTCGGGGGTCATATTTACATCGAACATATAGACTTTATGATTGCCAAGTCTAGATCTATGCTCGGCATCTACATTTTTATGTCGCCTCCGAAAAGCAGATAATTTTTTTATGAGCAGCTTTTTCATGGAGCTCTCTCCCGGTGGCTTGCCATTGTCTGCCGAGGAGCGACTGCTATAAAACAAAATTTTATTAATAGATCTTTCGTGCCGGTGGTTTGGAACCTGTGCACTTCCGAATCGTAGCCACACACTAACCCTCTCGGCTACAGTGACCCTCACAAAAAAAAATGATTGCTCTCTAAATTTTTCATTCTAAAATACTTTAACCTTTGTATAAAACTCATTTTTGTAAAACACAATCTCAATAAATTCTACTTTTTCCAACTCTTTCCAGGCTACTGTTGGCACCAAACAACGCTTCTACATAATTGCTCAGTCACCGCAGGAGGAGTTGACTACACGCATTTTCTGGCAGTGTGTTTGGGAAGCGGATGTGTATTTGATTGTACAGCTGTCGGAGGGTTTGAATTACATGCCACCGAACAGCAATCAGCGGCTAGAGTTTGGACAAGTAAGTCTCGCTTGAATATAAAGGGTCTTGCAAAAGTGACGGCTAGATGTCAGTAGTGAATATTTATTTCTAGACGGTATCTGTTTTTTTATGTCATCTTTAGCATTTGTGAAGTAAACAAAGTAAACAGATAGACCGACGCGCTAAAATTATTGAAACTTATTATGAAAATGGTCGATCTTTAAGGACAACATATCGCGAAATTTGTAATTTTTCATGGAAATAACCACCCGAATAGGTCAACAATTCAAGGGTTGGTGATCAAAAGTCAAGAAACTGGTTCTGTCGAGGACGGAAAAAGGACTAGTAGTCCTAGAAAAACTGGATGCTCTGTTGAGAGTATTACTATTGTAGCGCAAAGTGCTGCTGAATATCCTTCAACACTGATATCTCGACGTTCTCAACAATTATGAGCCTTCATGAATTGACTGGAAGATTTTACCTGTAGATGTGCCATCTAAAGTTTGTCATTTTTAAATAATAAGAGGAAAACCTGAAAGAATCTAAATATTTAAATTTTTTGTTCAAACAACATATAGGCGCGTCTTTTGTAATACCCTTTACTAGGGTGTTTAATAAGTTTTGCGGTTCGATAAGAAAAACACAGTTTTATGGCTTCATTTATTATTCAGTATAGTCTCCCTAAACATCAATACATTTATTCCAACGAGATTCAAATTTATGAATTCCATCACTGAAGTGAGAATCTGGAAGGGCTGCAAAATACGCTTCCACAGCTGTTATGACCTCACCATTTGATGAAAAACGCTTACCAGGGGCCAAATCTGGTGAATACGGTGGATGCTCCAACAATTCAAACTTTAATTCGTGGATTTTAGCCATTGTCAAAATACTCTTGTGTGACGGTGCATTGTCCTGATGAAAGAGAATTTCTTTTCTTTTGCAAACTGGGTATTTTTTCACGCATTTTGTCCTTCAGCTGGTCAATAATATTCAGAATTTATTGTTTTACTTGGACTTGGCTTCACTTGGGGTGTCCAATTGGCGCCGGTTAGCACGAGAAAGAAACGACTGGCTCTTGTTTTGATTTAGGATCATCACCATGATGGACTCCAGCTTCATCCATAGTGATGAGTCGATGCACAAAATCGACTTTATCCTTTCGAAAACGCTCTAAATGTTGCTGAGCAAGTCGCATTTGAATGTGTTTTTGTTCCGTGGTTAGCGAATGCGACTTTCTGAAGCCGAATACTTCAATAAAAATATTGCTTACACTGCCCAATTAGATGTCTAGCGCTTCTACCAAATCTCTTTCAGTCACTCGATGATTTTCAAATACGATATCCTGTATGTTTTTTTTCCGATTTCTGGTGTTATTGCAGTTTTTGGCGTCCTTGACGTGGATCGCCTTCAAGACCTGTACGACCACGGTTAAATTCAGGAATCTTGAAACAATAATAAAACGATGGTTTGCTAACTTCAAACCTGGTCGTAGAGACACTGATGATGCACACCGCAGTGGACGTCCAAATGAGGTGGTAACACCAGAACACATCACACAAAATCCACAAAATCGTTTTGAATGATGGGGGTACGTTTCACTAGACAGGGCTAGTTTACTGGGGCGGCAGCCCTTGGTCGGGAAAAACCCGAGTCGTTCCGGTAACGTAGAACCGGCTGCCATGGGAATGCGTTTTGAATGATCGAAAGGTGAAGTTGCGCGAGTGAGCTGACATCGTAGAGATATCAAAAGAACGTCTTGGCTTCA
Organism: Anastrepha fraterculus; assembly: GCA_037575425.1. Classification (NCBI taxonomy): domain Eukaryota; kingdom Metazoa; phylum Arthropoda; class Insecta; order Diptera; family Tephritidae; genus Anastrepha; species Anastrepha fraterculus. The sequence continues at coordinate 52,464 of JAYXIM010047081.1, read as the reverse complement.
TATTGTATGAGCATTTGACTACGAGACAGCTCTGTTGAAAGTGTTGGCCGAAAGCAAGAACGTGTTGAGGATTTTGAGCCAATCAAAACAATGAAATGAATTTTACTTCGAACTGCTCCCACATCCACCGATCCGCCAGATTTAGCTCCCAGCGACTACTGGCTGTTCGCAGACCTAAAACAAAGCTCGCCGCTAAGAAATTTCGGTCGAATCAAGAGGTCGCTCACAGAAACTGAGACCTATTTTGAGGGAAAAGATAAATCCTTCTACAGGGTGGGCCAAATAAGACCTACTACTACTACGCAGCAGGCCCATAGTTTGCCTAGCAGTATGCGCAGTTGCTCCATCTTGTTGACACCACAAATTAGGATACTGCTCCGCCATGGCCGCAAAAAGTTTTCAATCAATGTTCTGTAAGAAGCTCCTGAAATCGATTCCGGCGTTTCATCCTCATTATCGAAGAAATATGGACCGATAACTCTAGTGGCCAGAACACCGCACCAACCAGTACATTTAGATGGGTGCAACTGATGTTGGTGTGTTGCCCTTGGATTTTCAGAGCCCCACAATCTACAGTTTTGTTTGTTGACATAACCATTTAAATGGAAATGCGCTTCATCCGATATTTGCGCTGCGTTAAAACAATTGATCGTTGACAAGAATAGAAAAACTCGATAATTTCAACGCGTTGTGTTGCACTGTAGGGTTCCATAATAAATTTCCAACAATTCAATTATAACCTACAATAAGAGAAAAATAAATATGTCAAAAAAATAAAAAAGTTATTTGTGCTTAACATTAGTAGGTTTTATTTGGCCCACACTGTACAAAGGTGGTACTGAAATGTTAGTGCGAATAATTGCGTTGTTCTGGGTGGAAATTACGTTAAAGCTAATTTTGAACAAAAAAACAAAAACGTTTTTTTTCTTTGTTAGGCTCGGAACTTTTCAGCCCAAGTGTTAAATGGCTTGTAGACAAAGAATAAATTGAGAGATTGAAAGGAAACTTCACAAAAGTTGATTTTTGACTTCTTTTACCTAATTCTTTCGCTACTCTTCTCCTCTCCTATTGACAGTTCCAAGTGTATCAGGAATTCTCACAAACCACAGATCGTTGCATTACAAGCAAGCTGCGCCTATTTCACATACAATCGCGTCGCTATCGTTCCGTTTGGCACTTGAACTACACCAATTGGGGTGAACAGAATTGTCCGCGTGAGGTGAATCATTTTTTGGACTTTCTCGAAGAGTTAAATTCCGTGCGCATGGCTTCCATTAACGAAGTGCCACCGGGACACAATACGAATCCGCCCGTGTTGATACATTGCCTTGAGGGTGGTGGTCGCTCGGGCGTTACATTGACCGCTGATTTGTTACTCTATACGCTGGATCATAATGAGGTGAGTTGCAAATGCAGTTTTTCCTGATTTTCTATTTGTATTTATCTGTTACTCTTTCTTGCGCTCTATCACTATGCAGGATTTGGATATACCACGCGTTATCGGTCAATTGCGTCATCAGCGTGATAGCATCATACCGTCCCTAGCCCAGTATAAATTCATTTATAGTTTACTCATAACCTATCTAAAGCGTACGCGTTTGATTTGAACGCCAATTGTGTGGTTGACTTCAAATGCAAATGACTCCCCCCCACTCGTGTGGCCATTATTATTATGAAATTTATGCAATTCTAAATTGCAATAGTTTTAAAACAAAAAGCATAAAATCGAAAATATTAAACGAGTCGCAATTTTTAAAATTTTACATTTAAGCACGTTAAGTTAAGGAAACGATATTTATAATTTATACAAAACAAATGTAAGCAAAAAAAGAGATGAAAAATGAAAAAAGAAAAAGAACAGAAAACAAAACACGATGCAGTGAACGAACAACTAAACGTATGCGATAAACTAAGAATTAAGTAGCATTGTAAAGAATACATATTTTTATTACATACTTACATACATATTAGATATGGTGCTTCCATCCAAACAAAAAGTGACTGACCGGTAACTCTCGATACCCCAAAACTCATACTGATGATGTCAATTCCCAGCTGGTTTCAGTGGCAGTTTTTCGGTGCACTGAGTAAACTGGGATTCAACGTTCAGATTTGCGGCCAAACTTAAGCACAGTCAAACTGGCGCTGAAAAACTAGCTGCTAATGTTAAGGGGGGAGCCTGCTTTAGAGGCCTCAAACAATCGATTTTTTCGTGTTTTTTTGGGAAGGAAAGAAATATTCGATTGAAACGAAACTTACAGGTTTTATTGTTATATATTTCAACAGTCTTCTCAAATTTTTTCATTCAAATATATATCATGTTATGCCTGGTACAAGCATTTTGCCGAGGCACCTCGAGTGTGCATGTGTCGTGCGGCGGGAAAGATGCAGGTCGCAATTTTTATCTGAAACCAAAAATCCAAAAAAAAATTTATTTTAGTATAGTATTGCTTCCAGTTAAACCAAGAAAATTAAACAAAAAGTGAGAAATTCAACTATTTTTCGCTAATTACAAAAAAAAATCATATTTTTGGAAAAACAAATTCACTTTAGATTGTTTAAAAAGTGGGTTAATCATAACTTTCTTAAGGTTTTTTAGGTTCAACCAGAAAAGAATGTAATTCCGAATACAATCAATGTAATCTCGTTTCGATAGGAAGTTTAACTTTTTCCCTATCTTTCCCGCCAATTAGGAAAAATCGTAGAAATAAAAAACCGAGAAATCGCACTTTGACCGATCCGGCCGCTCGTATACCTGCTCGACGCATGCTCACAATTTCTTCTGTAACTCCGAAAATATTTTGAATTAGCTTCTGAAATTTTGAGGACACACTCTTGGATAGTTTGGGAAGACATTTATGCAAAAAAAAAATCGATTTTTTGAAGCCTCTAAAGCAGGCTCCCCCCCTTAAGAAATCTGCTGATCAGTTGTATTGAATTGGTATTTTGTTACGTATATTTGTATTTTACCGTTTAAGCGTAAGAGCCAAGTGTTAAGTATTTCATGCGATTGTCATACACCATTACACATTTACAATAAATATCATTAAATACATATAAATATTTACATACAATCACCTCACACGTTATACACTTATGCAAAAATTCAGCATACATATTTTGCTCAATGTCTTTTGTATTATTTAGAAAAAGCATAACTCAAAAATCCATTACTCAAAAATTGTTTACTACATTTTAGCATCGAAAAGTCTGTTGAGCAGAGCAGCGCATAGCGTAAATGGTTGCCTTCATTGTATTTGTGTGTTTCGTGTAATCGTTAAAGTTATGGAATTTGCCTATGTATGATCCACTTTATGTATGTATGTATGTAGGTAGCGTTTAGTGTAAGTGCAAGAAGTAAGTGCCTGCAGCCGCAGTAGCCGCTCATATAGGTAGACAACAAATTTATTAATATACAAACATACTTATACATATATACGAAATGTTTTTTCTTTGTATTTTTGGCAGCGCAGAGAATGTTAGTTTTGCATTACTCTCAAAAAATAAAAACGATAAATATAGTAACTTATTTAAACGAAGAGTTGCATATCATTGTAGTCAGTCAGTTTTATTATTGTAATTCATATATAATATATACATATAAATAAATAATAAACGACTTTTATTAAAAAAAAAAACGCTCAATAACTCTTTACTTGTCGGTCCGCACGGCTACCCCAATTAGGCTGTTTGGGTAAAAGTTAATATTCGTCTTCTTGATTGGCGCGATAACCGCTTACGCGATTTTGGCCGAGTTTAATAAAGCGCGGCAGGCGCTTCTTTCTCGTGCTAACCAGCGCCAGTTAGAAACACCAAGGCAAACAGAGGCACTGGAACACGAAAGATGACCAGCTTTCCTTGCTCGAAACAAAGGGTGGTTAAATTTCAAGGGCCGATGTTGAATGTGAACCACACTTAAGTCAAGTTTTTTTCTGCGTTTCATTTGACATTTTTCAATTTCAGACTAATTCAATTTGAACCATGGAAAGATACACAATCGAGCAACGCGTTCAAGTTATTCAGGCTTATTATGAAAACGGGCGTTCAAATCAAAATGCATATCGCACACCTCGTGAAGAAAATCATCTTCAGTGAGGAGGCACATTTTCACCTCAGTGGATTCGTCAATAAGCAGAGTTGCCGCATTTCGACGAATAATTTTCCAAGAGTGATTGCCGAAATACCCATGCACCCACAAAGAGTGACTGTTTGCGGTTTATGGGCCGGCGGCATCATTGGGCCGTATTTTTTCCAAAATGAGGTCGGTCAGGCAGTTACTGTGTGTACAGTACTATAGTGTTCGCTACCGCGAGATCATAACGAACTTTTTATGGCCCGAATTGGAAGATATGGATGTGGACGATATGTGGTTTCAACAGGACGGTGCCACTTGTCACACAACTAACGAAACAATGGCTCTTTTGCGCGAAAAATTTGATGGCCGAATAATCTCACGTCGTGGCGATGTCAATTGGCCGCCAAGATCATGTGATTTGACACCGTTGGATTTCTTTCTTTGAGGTTATTTGAAAGAAAAGGTATACGTCGATAGGGCAGCAACAATTCAAGAGCTAAAGGATGAGATAATTCGGCACATTAAGAAGCTCAATTATGCCTCAGCCTCATCGAAAATTTGGACCATCGAATGGAGGTGTGCCGCCGAGGCCGCGACGGCCATTTGGCCGATATTTTGTTTCATACGTAATTGAGCCATACCAATATTATCATAATAAAGAGAAATGACAATAATTTCCTAAAAAAAAAATTATTTTATTCAGAATCAACACCGGCCCTTGAAACTTAACCACCCTTTATAAAGTCAAAGTTGTTGTTGTTTATTGTTAGTTTTAATTGCTCTTCTTACACAAATCAGTTGGCCACTCAAATTGGCAGTTTTCACAAACTCATCTTAACTTTTTTTCTGGGACGACTTCGAGCTGGTGAGCAACTCAAATAACTCTCTCAAATTGGTTCACAACAGCTTGAGAACCGACAAAAGAAACACTAAATGTGCGGTGGGGTATGGTACACTAGGCAGGGCTAGTTTACTGGGCTACCAACAATTACTGGATCGGACAGTGTACAGACAGACAATTAACGACATTCATCGGGAGACACTTTACACGTTCTTAAGCTCCCGATCCCCGAATGACGTTATCGGAGTCCAACCACCACCCATTGCAGAGCGTCCCGCTGGAACCGGTTCTGCCGACCCCTTCCTGGCAAGCACATCGGCAAATTCATTTCCCTCTATATTCCTGTGCCCAGGAACCCAGATAAGGGGAAATGTTTCCTGCACGTTCGAGACGTTTGAGTTTCTCCTTACAGGAGTTCACCGGAAGAGAGCTGCAATAAGGCGACGAGAGGGCCTTGATAGCAGCTTGACTATCGGAAAAAATATTAATGTCTCCCTCCCAACAGACAAACAACGATAACTTTTAAAATTATTTTTTTTTTTGAAATTTTGCTAAAGTCAAGTCGAAACATGATGTACTAATGCTATGTTTTTATTTTTGTAAAATAAAGCAATAGACCAGCAAAAAAAATTATTGAAAATCATCATTTTTTCGGGCCTCTGACGACTGCTAACCCCTCAAGTAACTGAATGTGTTTTTTACTTCAAATATATATATGTAAATGAACTTTTTGTTAAAGAAGGTTATTAATAAAATCTAAAATATTTTAAATGCAATTAATATAAATTTGGGATCATAAAGCACCCCACGCGATCGATGTTAGTAGTAGAAAGTAGCGCGACGGAGAGCGAATTACAGGGTGACAAAAATTAAATGTACGAGTATACAACATTTTTTAATGAAAAAAATGTATCATTGATAGTAGCTCAAAACAAATTATAAAATTTTAATAGGCAATGTTTGAGTAACATTATATTCAGCCAGTTTCGAAGGGGCCACCTTTAGCACGAATACACAAGCTCAAACGTTTCAAAAAATGTTGGGCTATAGGCCGTAGTTCGTCTACGATCCCCCTCTCGACGCAACGTTTGCTTCAGGGACTCTAAAGTTTTGTGGTGTTTTGCACAGGCTCTTGCTTCCAAAATCGACCATACGCTGTAATCTAGCGGATTCAGATCCGGTGAGTAGGCTGGCCATTCTTGGGAAGTAATGAAAGAGGGAAAATTGGCTTTGCGCCACTTTTGGGTTGTTTTTGCTCTGTGAGCTGGTGCCGAGCCCTGTTGAAACGTCCACTAATCATCACCAAAGTTCTGCTGGGAGCAGGGAAGAACAACTGCTTCTAATATGTCTTGACGGTAAACTTCTTTATTGATTTTCACTCCTTGGTCTATGAAAATCAGAGGAGTCTTGCCACTGGCCCAAATTCCACCCCATGCCATGACAGTTCGCAGATTTTGACAATGCTCAACAATGGACGACGGTCCAGGGGCTTCTGTAGACCAATTTCTGTCGTTTTGATGATTGTGAGCCTGTTCAACGGTAAACAGCTTCTCATCTGTAAAGACGATTTTTTCCCAGCCCGTATCTGCGGCCCGACGTTGGAGCGAGCGACATCTTTCGAGTCTTACTTTCTTGTTTTCATCCGTGAGCAGCTGGCATTTTTGTAGTTTATAAGGCTTAAATCCAAGTTCTTTTTTTGCTATAAGGCGAACTGATTCACGATTGATGCCAGTCTCACGAGCAATTTTCCTCATCGAGACCATATAATTTCGCTGAACTCTTTTTTTGATGATTTTTCGGTTGTTGGAAGTGTTAACGGTTCGTTTTCTTCCTCTTCCAGGATGGTCACTTTCATTACCAAGCGCCTTAAATCGTTTGACTGCACGAGAAACCAATGAACGTGCAATTCCAGGCTTCCGTGCTATCTCGCAGTTGCGTTTTCCTAGCTGATGCAGGGCTATAATAGCTGAGCGGCTTTTTGGCATCGTTACACAAAGTATTTAAAAAGAGCTGGAACAGAAACGAATACTTTTTTTTGTACTTCAGAACACACACAACAATCACAAAATAAGAGCATTCGCTAAAAAAATTTTACATTCATCTAATTGCACAGAGAAGTTTGTATACACTTATTTTTTGTCACCCTGTAAGTACAGGGCGGGCCAAATAAGACCTACTAATGTTAAGCAAAAATAACTTTTTTATTTTTTGTCATTTTTATTTTTGTCTTTTTGTAGGTTATAATTGAATTGTTGGAAATTTATTATGGAACCCTACGGTACAACACAATGCGTTAAAATTATCGAGTTTTTCTATTCTTGTCAACGATCAATTGTTTTAACGCAGCATAAATATCAGCAACATTTTTTGATGTCGGATGAAGCGTATTTCCATTTAAATGGTTATGTCAACAAACAAAACTGTAGATTGTGGGGCTCTGAAAATCCAAGGGCAACACACCATCAGTTGCACCCATCTAAATGTACTGTTTGGTGCGGTGTTATGGCCACTAGAGTTATCGGTCCATATTTCTTCGAAAATGAGGATGAACCGCCGGAATCGATTTCAGGAGCTTCTTACAGAACATTGATTGAAAACTTTTTGCGGCCAATGGCGGACCAGTATCCTAATTTATGGACCTGCTGCGTGAAATTTTTGGCGAACGTCTGATTTCCAAAAATTCAGATTTCCCTTGGCCACCTCGTTCGCCAGATTTGACTGCGCCCGACTTATTTTTATTGGGATATTTAAAAGACAAAGTGCATCTTAATAAACCTAGTAGTCTCTAGACAGCTGAAACAAAATATTCGAGACGAAATACTGAGCCTTCAACCAGAAACATTATGTGGTGTAATGGAAAACGCGTTTAAAAAGAGCCAATCTTTGTATCGAGAAATATGGTGGGCATTTGTCTGATGTAATATTTCATACATAATCGCCATAAAATATATTCAAAGAATAAAAACAATTAACCAAAATAAATGATTATTGCAAAAGATATTTGGTCATTAGTAGGTCTTATTTGGCCCACCCTGTAGAAAAAGGATTCCCTTCCCCGAGATCTATATATAATATATAAAAGAAAGTCATGTTAGTTACACTATTTATAACTCGAGAACGGCTGAACCGATTTGGCTGAAAATTGGTGGAGAGGTAGCTTAGAACCAGGAGACGGACATAGGATACTTTTTATCCCACTCAAACGCGTTTCCGTGAAGTCACTATAAAATGTGGTATAACAAAAACGCATCTGAACGCAAATGACAGCTAAACGTAATTTTGTCTATGGTTAAGTAGAAAATTCCATAATATAAATTTTGTCAGACATATATATAATCACAGTAATTTGTATTCCCTTTGAATCATCATTATCAATGCCGGGACCAAGACGATTGAATCTTTCCCGACAAAGCCGTAATGCAAGAAGTATACGAAACATTGCGAATGAAACGACTGAAGAAGCAAAAGGAATTACCCGTGAAGAGCGCCGCGTTAGTATGGCTCGACTTCGTGCTTCTCAATTACAAGAGCAAAGCGAGGCAGCCCGTAAAACGGCTCGGTTGGCAATGCGAAATCGTCGAGCGAATAACAGAGATCAACAAGTAGATCATTTTCGACGCACAAGAAGAGAGTTATCAATTGCTGATTTGAATCGAGCAGCGTTTCGATATGATTGCAACACTGATTACTGCTTGCATCCTAGCGTTTGCATTGGGCCAATGAACGTTGTTTGCGAATATTGTGACGCATTGAAGTTTTCCAGAGAAACGTCCGGATTGTGCTGCCTTAGTGGAAGAGTGAAATTGCCATTATTGACTCCGCCACCTGAGCAATTGCATTCATTGCTTTGTGGCGAAACACCAGAATCACGCCATTTTCTTGCAAACACTCAAAAATACAATGGTTGTTTCCAAATGACTTCATTTGGGGCAGACATTATCGAAGAACGAGGATTTAATCCGACATTTAAGGTATTTATTGATTTGTTTTTGAACTTACTATAAATATTCATACGTATTATGTTTGCTGAGTATAAAAAAAGTGTTCATAAATAAAAAATACTGACTTTGCTTTTTATAGATACAAGGACAGATTCACCATCGAATTGGATCATTGCAACCTTTCGAAGATGCACAGCATAAATTTTTACAAATATACTTCATGGGCAACATGGAAGAACAACTTGATCGACGTCAAGGGAACCATGCAGCAATGAAAAGAGCAATTCTTAAAGATCTGCAGCAACTACTTCATGAACATCATGCGTTGGTCAGGCTGTTCAAGAGTGCTTTGGAACGCATGCCAAATGATGACTATAAAGTCGTGATCAGAGCAGATAAACGACCATCTGGAACACACGAACGCACATTTAACGCTCCAACAATAGATGAAATTGCCATCCTGATTGTTGGTGAAAACTTGAAAAAACGCGATATCGGGCTTACACGTCGTCATACTGGGCAACTGCAACAAATATCTGAAACACATCGTTCATATGACACGTTGCATGTTCACGGGTCGGAAAACCATCTGCGTTGTTTGTTCTTGCACCTGATAACAAAACAAAAAATGTTTATCACAAGGTGCCTAACTGAAGAGTGCAATCTATTAAAGCTTCATTGAAATACTTGATTAATAAAAAGATTAACTTAATAAAATCAAAAATCTGCAATAAAAAAGGCAATAAAAAAGCCTCTAGGGCGGAACAAAGTTCGCCGGGTCAGCTAGTAAAAAATAAAACACACTTTCCATACATTTATCATATTTGTATATTGATTGTTTTTATTGATTTATTCAATAGTATAATTAAATAGCGAGAGCAATGATAAGAGCTTTAACTTACTTAAGGCTTAACTACTACAAACGAAATATTAGAGACAGAGAGCGCGTAGAGTAAAATATTACATATGCAGATACATTAATGTCTTTTATCCTTTTTTCCCTAAATATTAACTAAAATAAAATAAAGTAACTAGAAATTGAATTAAGAAAAAAGAAACACACGATTTTATTTTACTTAAATTAATTTTGCATGAAAAGAAAATGACTATAATGCATGAAACTGGTGGTTTCATTGAAAAGAAAAATGCGTTTATAAGTATTCGTATGCGTAAGTATATAAAAAAAAGTAAAATGCTTAGTGTAAATTTGAATTCGAGCGTTTGAGAAAATTAAAAAAAAAATTTATTTTATATATTTAGTACATTATTTGCAGTAATTGCAGTAGTATTAGTAAAGTAGTAGCTAAAGGCAAAAAAGTGTGCAGCGAACGCCACTAATGCTAATAAATTACATGCGTACATACGCACATATGTACGCGCATAAATATATATGTATGTATGTTTAAATAACACAATACGTTAAATTCAATATTAATTTGCTTGCTTACATTTTTTGTTTTTTATTATTTGCTGGTTTTTTGTTTTTGTTTTTAAGAGTTTCATAAATGTGTAAAATATAGATTCTTGCTAATATTTGAGTCATGATTCAACGTCTTTTCTTCAACATTTTTATATATTTATATTTGAGTTTTATTTGATTTTTCTTCTTACGCTTTGTTTGCTTTGCTGTGCGACAGACAATTAACTAACTGAACAATAAATTCATTATATTTTTATATTTACAATTATTTATGAATTTGTTCGAATGAAAATTTCAGTAAACTCTTTTGTGCTTTTAAGCACTTTTGAATTGAACGATACAATCAATTTGATTTCTTTGTATTTGTATTTTTTTTTTTTTTAATATTAATTCTTAAATATCCGAACGATTTAAAAAATGTTAGTTTTTGTATGTATGCATGTACACTTGTGTACGAAATAATAGGAGCACGACGAATTGAAAAGCTTGAGCTCTTTTTTTTATTAATTTTCGTGTATGTTTTTATAAAAGTATAGGGAGTTTGTACAACAAAAACCATCTAACTCAAAGCGCCAAAAATTGTACAAAACTCACAAAAATTTGTCAATTCTCAAAAAAAAAAATTACAAAAATTCTGGCTACGCAGTTCTATAGCCCATTACATTTCAGCGCAATAAAATGAAAGTTCAAATTCGCAAAAAATCGCGTTAATTATTTAAAATAGAAGCGCGACGAATTGCAAAATTTGAAATCTTTTTTTTTTATTAATTTTGTTGTATGTTTTTATAAAAGTAAAGGGAATTTTACAACAAAAACCTGTAACTCAAAGCGCCAAACTTTCTACTAAATTCTCAAAAATGTCAAACAAAAAAAAAATTACAAAAAAATTTCAAAAAACAACAAAAAAATATACATAAAAATTTCCAAACATTCTGGCTCTGCAAATTTATAACCCATTAAAGTTTAGTACAATCAAGCATAAGCTCGTAGTCCCTCTGATCAAAAAGCGCGTCAATGCCTGATAATTATTTTTTTTTTTGCTTGCGATGTTGACAATTTTCTCCCATATACACCCTTAGCACGCATGACAGACATCACTCTCATCTGTATACTTTGGCCATAGAAACAGAGAAAGCTGATGAGCTGTCAAGACAGGGCTTCCTCCAGAGTATCCGAAGTCGAAGTCCGGAGCTCGTTGTAACACTCCCTTCTGCAGCCATCAAAGTACCGGTTAGCAAATGGATTACTACAACCCACAAGCGAGCCTGGCAGGCTGAATGAGGCTGCAGATGGACTAAACAGATGTTACCTATCATGCCCCACTGACTTTCGCAAAATCTCCTGTTATTAAGCAGAGAGGAATGTAGGAGGCTGGTTGGACTGATGACAGGCCACTTTCTGTGGGCGAAAAACATGGAAAAGGTAGGCATCTCAGCCAGTATACTCTGCCCAGCTTGTGAAGAGGAGGATGAGACGGTAGACGACTTTCTGTCTTAGCTCGAATCAGGCTTGAGGTTTTTGGCACTGATGTGTTAAGAAGCGACCACCTTGGCTCTTTGGCACTACAAGATCTACTCAGATTTCTTCAGAGGTCCGGTAGATATAAAGAAAATTAAAAGGGAATCCGAGTGTAGTACAATGGACTTAATTGTGTCTGAGTGCTGTACTTGCTAGTTGTCCCGAAAAACAAGAACAAAAAAAAAAATCCGAAATGCTAGCAGTGGTCTGCCCCCGAAGCATCTTTTAAAGGGAAATTTTCTTGCAATTTCAGAAACAGGCTGCTGACAGCAAAATAGCAAAGGAAACGTGGCCAGATTACAATAAGTCCAGAAAGGATGAGCTGTTAAAAAAGCAAAGAACAGACATCTTCAGAATTGCGTCAGCAATAACTAACCATTGGCTCATTGGAGCGCATGGTAGGAGAATAGATAGATGTAGAAGCTGCAGTCAAGAAGATTCTATGGAGGCAGTCTTCCACTATCTATGTGAGTGCCCAAGTCTCGGTGCTCTACGACACAGAATGCTGTGGGAAATCTCAATGAACAACTTTGTAGAAATTGCAGGAAAGAAAATAGATGACTTAGGCAGATTTATAGTCAAATCAAGATGGTTTGACTAAATAACGGTAGTGGTTCTACTAGTAGTGTACCAAAAAATGCGGCACCTTTTGTGCTAATTGAGTGTGGGAAGTGTCACTCAGACCTCAGAATATTTCTACTAACCAACCAACTAACCACAGTGTCGGAAGCCTTTTATATGGGAAAAAGAAAAAAATGTGAAAAATCGGCGAGAATTTTGAGTCACTGAGTTGAGAGTTACGCTTTATTATACTAATATTGAATGGGCTATAAAACTGCACACTTACTATTTTTCTAAAAACTCAGAATAAAAAGTTGTAAATAAAAAAAAAAAAATATTTTGTTAAATTTTTTTGAATTTTCTATAAAGCCATATTTTTATAAAAACAAAAAAAAAATGTCATAAAAAATAGTTAAAATATGGTAATTCGTCACACTGCTATTATTTTGAACACAGCTGTATGTATGTATATGTGGATGCAAAGCCGGAGCGAAAGAGGCGGCAAGTGTGCCAACAAATGATTTAAATTTTTGGAATTTTACTTTTTTTATTTATTTTTTTTTTATCCAATTGGCGTACAAAAATCTAATTATTAGTTAAATAAATATTTGCCAAAAAATTCGAATTTTTCTGGTGGATTGTGGTTAAGCAATGGGTTTTAAGTAAAATAATAAGCAACAGAAAGGCGCATAGAGTCGTTCTGCTTAGGCATCACCCAAGTAGGCGGTAGGTAAGTCTAAGCTCCTTCTGCAATTTGCGGTGTGTGTGTGTGTATCTAGGGTGGTAGTACAGATAGCGGGTTCTTGTTGTTGTTGTAACAGCCTAAAAACTTGCTTATGCAATTTTAGAGAAAACAACCGAAGTGACAATCCTCGATAGTATTAAAAATTCAGGTCGTTTCGGCAGCTTAAACCCGACTGGCATCGAGGACACTACAGATTTTTGCCGACTTTAAAGGACAGATAATTTTTAAGAGCAACTTAAAAAAAAAAAAAAAAAAAAAAAAAAAAAAAATCACTGCAACGTTTGCCATTGCCTGACGAGTTTGCTAAGGCAGGCACCCGCTTGCCTAGGATGAGTACGTCCAACATACCTATATCCTTCCCTCTCAGACTCAGTTTTGAAGATGGAGCTAGTAGACGAGGTACTCACTCTGGTAGTACAGTTTATATGGGAAGCTCCCACCCTCGACCTCCCACAGGATTGCCAAAATAATGCTACGAACTTATAACACGAAAACAACCAACTCTCAAGGAAGGAATATAAAATATTGGTTCAAGTACTGACCGGACTTTGTCTCTCTCTAAATCACGCAGCTAAAATAAAATTAGTTCTGAACGACGCGTGTAACTTATGCGAAGAAGAAAGGGGTACGTTGGAAGACCTTCTTTGCTACTGCCCTGATCTAAGCCGAACTTGTTACCGCCTGGGATCGGTATACTTTTCATCTGTGAACGATATTGCCGACAAAAGTTTAAACTGCTTATTAAAACTCGTCAAGATAAGTGTCACGAACTATGTTTAACACGACTCCAACAACACTGGTAACTTTACAAAGCCTTATGGTCTATGTGAGATCTACTAAGATCAGGCAGATGATAAAACCTAACCTTGCCATTGCCTGCCAGATGCAGTTAAAGAGAAACTATGTCGACAGTGGGCATTGAGTACAGATTCTTTTGCTGGTAAAAAGCCAAGATAGTTCTAAGCCTTTATGCTGTACTCAATTTTTTTTTATTTTTAAATTTATTGCAATTACATTTCAGTTGCGTTTTTCCACCTTTTCATTTACCAGAGGCATTACAAAGAACATCGGAAAAGAGACGTCTGGGTGCACAAGTTTAATAAAGAAGAGGAAAAACATTCCTAAAGAGGAATCTACATAGACTTTCCAGGTCATATATGTACGCTCAAAGTACCACCTGATCTTAATTGATTTATTTTCCAAATATCCAGAGGCATACAAATTCACAATAATTTCAAAGCTAAGGTCATAGAAATATATTGAACGATTTTTTTTAACAGATTCGGGTATCCTGAATGCTTCGTATCAGACAATTTAACAATTTTGCGAGGTTCTCGGTGTACGGCATCATCTAAAAACAGCTCCATACCATTCGCAGAGTAGTGAACAAGCTAAGAGGTGATGCGTGGAAATAGGCAGTTAAACCTGCTTTAGAAAAATCTTTCATGGTGGAGACAAAAGATAACACACATCTTTAAGAATTTTTTCTTTTGTGGCGATCGACAACTAATTAAAATTGCAGAGTGAAAAGATAAGACAAATCTTCAAGAATTTTTGCTTCAGTGCCGATCGAAGCCTTATTCAAATTGCGTGGAAGGAAAGTTATCAGCAGAATTATTCCTATTAACATAAAAAAACTATTCAAAAAAAAAATGTAGATGAATTAGAGCATACATTTTACATTCGTATTATAAATCCTAGAATATTATTTACATTTCTTTAAGGTTACTCAACCACTTTCCGCTCATGACTTTGCTTCCAAATACACACAAGTGAAATATGAATATGAGAGCTTCTGCTTTGCTTATTTATTAAGACGACCTGGTAGTTTTGAAAATGAACTAACCGATTAATATTTTGCTTGTTCTTTGTTATTCTTAAACGTCACTAGTTGAGGCGTACGAAATTGGCAAATATTTTAGATTATGAAATTTTCAAAAAAAACTACAACAAATGTTGTATGTTCAACTGTCCGTTAGTCTGATCTAACTACATATATAATATAACTTCTTCTATAACTTTTCTTCTTTTCTTGATTGACTTTACTTATATGTTAAGCTATACACTTGTACTTTTGCCCAATATGTGGGCCAGACATTTTGGCTAACCCAATTCACATAAATATTGGCTTGCCATAAATACTAAAAATATATGAGTGTGTGTGTGTTATTTTAAAATCTTTTTTTTTTTTTTTTTTTTTTTCAATACAGGCGATTGCATGCTCCCAGTTGGCTATGACGCCTATGATGATGTATGCAGGTTAAAAAATACTTAATTTTGTATATGAGTGTAAATTTTACATGATTTTGAAATGTCAAAATTTCAGCAATTTTTGTTTTCTACTATGACGGGGTTACATACATATTTGGTTTAAGATTATAAATACATACAAAAATTTGTAAATTTTCAGTCAGCTTAAAAGCAACGGAATTATGAAATTGTTGTTGATATATAAATAAAAAAAAATATATAAAAAATTATAAAAAAAATTTAAAAAAAAATATATATATAAATAATTAAAAAATATATATATTAATAAATAAAAATTAATATAAAATAAATAAAAAAAATAATAGATATAAATTAAAAAAAAAGAATATAAATAAAAAAAAAATATTATATAAATTAACAAAAAAAAAAAATATAAAAAAATTTACAAAAAAAAAATATATATAAAAAAATTAACAATTAAAAAAAAAAAAATAATAATAATGTATTTCGAGTAAATCACCCAGAGTTAAAAGAAAGCCAAAAAAAAAAACATTATTCTTGCCATAAAAAGATTATTTAACTTCTTTGAGCGCATTGAGAGTTTAGCTCTTGTTTCGGGATATGCTTGTGCCACATAGTGTGTGCGTCAAAATAAAGTGAACACCACATTTTGATAAGTTTTGACTATTTATTAATGTAATTGTAATTAATTTTTTTTTTAAATAAAGTTCATACTACAACAAGAACCATATAAAGCAAACTGTCGAGCTTTGCGTAAAATTTGTAAAAATTCGCCAAATTTTCATTAAAATTTCAAATTTTCATTCAAATCTAAAATTTTCATTAAAATTTCAAATTTAAAATTTTAACTTTTTACTCAGGATTTTTTTAGAAATATTTCGGGTATGCAGTTTTATACCTAGATTGCTGAATTTTGGTGAAGTGAAAGTTTCAAGTAGATCGAAAATCATACTGATTTTTGAGACTTTTTTCACACGCGATCTTATGCATTCTCTCTCCTACTGTACATTTTTTTTATATAGCAGAAAACACCCAATATGTAGATGAGGTGGAATCATCTCAGCACCTTCTCCTTAGCTGCCCTGCTCTGGCGGGGCTAAGATCCAGCCATGTTTGCTCTTACTTCTTTGCTACGCCTGCCACGCACTCTAAACCCACCCTCCTAACCATTCCAGCACCACCTCTCCCCGCCCTCTCTCTGCATCCCATCGGTCTTTCTCTTTCACCTCACCTCCTTCATAATGGTATCACAAAGGACGAAACCGTTTTTTTTTCATCCAAGTGTGCTCATTCCTTGGGCAACCATATCAACCTAACCTTACCTAAACACCCAATACCGCCAAGCAGAAAAAATTGTGAAAAATCAACGCAATTTTCGATCTACTTGAAAAGTTATCGGGCTCTTTTATAGATCACTGAAGGAAGTGAAGTTAGTATCAATGGAAAAACATCAAAATAGCGTCAAGTAAACAAGAATGCGAAAACAAAGCGAGAAAGAGCCAACAAAGTTGCAAGGATGTGCAGGCACTAGTTGGAGCCTATTGGCGTGTAAAGGAGGAGTGAGAGTTGGTGAAATGTATGTATTATTTTATCGGCTATTGTTGGATTTAATGATTCTTTTATTTGCTTTAAAATGGATTTGGTCCTTTTATTTCACTCCTTTTTCAAATTTGTGATGCTTCGCATTTTTTAACCGAATAGTTGCTTTTTAGATTTAAGGTTTCAAGTAGAGCGAAAATCGCGTTGATTTTTGACAATTTTTTCTTCTGACGGTGGTGGGCGTTTTCCTCCATATACAAAAATGAGCAGTAGGAAAAAATGGAGTTTAATGGATAAAATGTATTATATTGCGTTCGAAAAAAAATTCAAAAACTCTCAAAAATCATTGCGAAACTTTCACTCATCACTTTACCAAAATTCAATGATCTATAAAACTTCATACCCATTTTTTTTTTTTTTTAATTCTGAGTAAAAAATTTGAAATTTTGATGAAAATTTGCAGTTTAATTGAGAAAATGCAAAAGATCGCGTTCGAAAAAGAATTCTCAAAAATTAGTGCGATTTTTTATCTACTTGAAACTTTCACTTTTCACATTACCACAATTCAATGATCTCTGAAACTTCATACACGAATTTTTTCTCAAAATTATTCAGAATATGAAGTTGAAATATTGATGAAAATTTGTCGAATTTTATACAAAGTTCGAAACTTTGCTTTACAGGTAGTTATTGTAGTATGAAATAATAATAATAAAAATATGTTGGAGTATAAAATAAAAAAAAATAATTGAAGTTACAAAATAAATAAATAAATAGTCAAAACTTATCAAAATGTGGTGGACACTTTATTTTGACGCTGACTGCATACCTACTGGGTACATGGATGTATGATAAGTTAGCTCGTTCCCTATAAGAAAACTGACCGTCATAAAAGCTATTAAACTCATCAACTGTATTTCATTTCATCATTTTCTTTAGCATTTGCGGGTATAAATTTATGTATGTAAGGTTCACTCGAATCAGCGATGTTGGAAGTATAGATGAGGTCTGATCAATCAAAAGAAAATTTTTTCGAATTTTCTAATGCATTTGCATTACATTTTCGATCAGTGAGAACTAATCCGTCATATGAAACCTCATTGGATCTGCTGAACTGTAGGTATGGGTGACTGGTCATAGCATCATTGGTGATCAGTCAGAAATGGCTGTCATTGGCTCCGTTACTGGCGCTAAAGAAAAAAATGCGAAAAAAGTTGAGAAGCTTGTACTGGAAAATGCTCGATTAGAGGTTAGACTATTAACAGAGGAGACTAACCTATGCGTTGGTCTCATACATACTACTCTACATGATCATCTGAATCTCTCAAAAGTGAGCGCAAGATGGACACCGCGAATGCTCACTGCAGCTCAAAAACAAGTGCAAGTCGAAGTGCTGTATATAGTTTTTGGAGCTCTGTAGGGGAAACTGAACGAGTATTTTCGACCATATTATTAGCGTTCCCGCGGCAATCCGAACTAAAGACTTTCCTATACTTCGTTCCCACGACAGTCGGTTCTACGTCACGGGAACGACCTGGATTAATGTTTGGGAAATGTTTATGCTGATACAACAACAACAATAACCGTATTCTTACCGAAGATGAGACATGGGTTCACTACTATGACCCAGAAAGTATGGTAAGCAAGAGCCTATGCGATAGTCTATGTGGTAGGTATAAGAAGTGTGCAGACCCTTCTAAAAACAAAGATTGCGATCACTGTTTTTCAGAATTCGAAAGGAATTTTCATGAAAAAAAAATTCTTGCAAAAAAAAGTTTTCTCGTGATGAAGAGCTTAAGCCGGCAATAAAGTCACACTTTTCGGTCAATCAGGAAATCTTTTTTTTTTTTTGAGGGCATTGAAAAATTAATTTCAAAATATGATTAACGCCGCCGTTTGTCTAGGCTATTAGTCGCCTACGCGATCTTTACTTCTCGTTATCACTTTCACACTTAGAAAATCTGCAATCTACCTTAGCCCTTGCGGATTGATGAATTTGACAATGTCCTCGCCGCCATGCATAAATTGAAGTAACTCTTCGTTAGTTCGAATTATGAAAACACCTCTTTCGTTTAGCCTGGAGCTATAAGTGTATGCTCCTGAATATCTTTCTCTCAAAGATTCACGAGAGATTCTTCTTTGGGTGCTTTCATGGACCACACTTGCGAGCCATATGTAGCAATAAAAATATATTGAATTTAATATGACTCTCGTTTCTCATAATGATGCCGAGAATATATTGGAACGCCCCTCCCGAATATGTGATTTTGAACTTCTATCTAACCTCACTTCCAACATGCGTGAGCACTGTTTTTAGTCGAGTTGATTACTTTAATCAGTCATCACATAAATATTGATCAATTAAATAGGATTTTTTACAAATTTGCTTAACTTTTGCTTTTTTTTTTTTAAATTTGCTTATATTTGTATGTGTTGGTTTCTATAGGAATGTATTGCAGTTTAGGTTGGCTAGCAGCAGCTAGTTTATGTAAGACTTCATGACGGTCAGTTTTCTGGTGGGCGTTCATTATTTAGGTAAGTAAGTGTGTGTGTGTGTGTGTGTGTGTGTGTGCGTGAATACGTGCTTACATACATTGTATACATTTATTTAATATCTACTGTTTTATTTCACTTTTTTCTCGTGCACATTAGGCAATTTTATATTTAGTAATTTTTTTTTTATTTTCTTCTTTTTGTTTCTTTACATAAATACAATACAATGCGACAAAAAGAACAATAATATTTATAATTATAATAAAAGTAGCGTGCTAAAAGCGCAACATGTTTTCACATTTCATTTTAACTACACATAAGCCAAAATTATTTATTTAATTTTCTGTTTTTTTTTTTTCAACTTACAACTAATGCGTATTTCTTATAAGAGTTTGGAATTCTTTAGTTTTAATTATATTTTAAATTTAAATTGTTCTTTTCTTTTCTTCTCTTTTAGTTTTGGGGTTTACTTTCAAAAGGGTAAAAAGTTATAGTAGAAAGTATAAATATTTTACTTTTCATCATAAAAATAGAAACATAAAAAAGGTTTTGTAAATATACATATATACGTATGTATGTACGATGCATACATTATAAAAAATCGCACAAATGCCATTGATTATGTGGGTGTGTATGTGTGTAAATTTTGCACATAATTACTTTCTAGTATAGTAAGATTTTTTTCTTAAATTTTCCTTTCACTTGATATATTTTTTTGTATACATATGTATATGTACGTTTGTCTCACACAATTTAACAAGCAATGCTTCCTAAAACATTTAGTTTGCACTTACTCTATTCCTATTTACTTTATTCTCTTTTGCACTTTCATTTGTTAGCATATTTTCTCCTATCTATTTCACTTTCTCTCATTTGGCTACTTTGCTTTTTTAGTCTCAGTTAAATATGTATATACGAAAATAAATAGTTGTATGTACGTATGTATATGTGTAAATTGCGCTCAAAACGGTGGTGGCATCTTGCGGAGTAGGCTTTTTGCTTTTCGCTTTTTTCACTTTCAATGGACGACGAAGTTTCATTTAGCATCTCATTACCGAATAGGAAGAACGGGTTGGTAAGTATTGAGGATATACATACATAAATAATTTGCAGTCAATTTATTTTTTGTTTTATTTGTTTTGATTTTTTGTTGTTACTTATATCCATTTTCAACACAACCAAAAAGTAAGTTTGGCATTTGGTTTTTTGTTTCGCTTAAACTGTAAGAAAAGGGAAATATTAGAAAAATATTAAGTAATTCTAATAAAAGATAATAATTTTGATAAATATTACAAATTTTAATAAAAAATACTAATTTAAATAAATATTACCAATTTTAATAAAAATTTCTCTCCTTATTAAATACAATAAAATGTGATTAAGAGGGAACACCACTGTGATTTTTCAAAAAAAAAAATAGATTTTTTTCCCATTTTCTTAAAGTGGATAAGTATATTCAAAAATATGTAAAAAAAAGAGGTTGTCTGTAAAGTCGGTTTACTGACGATAGTTTAAGGGGGAGCCTGGTTTATGAGGTCTAAAAATTGCATCTCTTTGCGATTTTTTTTTTTTAGGGAAAAAATTAATTTAGCACTGCAAAGTTTTTTCTATCTTTTAATGAACATTTAAAAAGTATAAAAAATTTTTGTACTGGTTAAAATAAGTTGAAAAAAATGTTTCCAACTGGCGTACAAGATACAGCTCGTAATTATTATCTAAAGCAAAAAATTCAAATGGATTTCTAATTATCATGATTTTTTATTTTAGATGAACTAAGAAAACTGAGAGAAATTCCAAAATTTCAACTTTTTGGAGGTTTTAAAGAAAAAAATTCCTTTCTATAAAAAAAAATTCACTTCAACTTGGTATCAAAATCTTGCAAAATTTTTTTTTATCTATTTTGTTAGTTCAAATAGAAGAGAATTTAATACTGAAGGGAACAAGCTATGATTCATTTCAAAAGGTTCATTAGTTTTTTTTCATTCATGTACGCCAATTCTAAGAAATCATAAAAATGAAAAGTCGAGAAAAGTAGATAAAGTTTGTACTATAGCGGTCCGGTCACAGCGAAACTACCTAACGCTTGCCTACCTTTGACTTTGTATCTACGGAAATATTGAGAATTAGGCTCTGTAACTTTGTGTGAATATTCAGAAATATTTGCTTAAAACGAAAAAACAAAATTGATTTTTTTGACCTTATAAACCAGGCTCCGCCCTTAACGTGACAACGTCATAAGAAAATACTGATGTAATGGTTGCAATTTTCAAAACAAAATTTTAATTTTATTTGTTTGATAGATATTTTATATGGATATAGAGAAGGAGGTAAATGGAATCGCAATGGAATTGATCAAGTTACATTACACAAACGTGAAAAATTACGAAACATTTATCAAATTCATGAAAGATATCTTCAATTTCGATTGTGCATCAGACGTTAATAAGTCAACAACACTAAGAGGCACCATTATCGATTTGCCTTTTTCAAGACACTTTACACTCGAAACACTCCCTGTCATTTCCTACTTTTCCTATCATCGTCCTATTCTCAACAGAGAAATGGTTCATTACCATGCACACAGGAAGAAGGCATATGCAAATACTAATATGTGAATTTATATACCTACATATGCGCATATACATATACAAATATGCTCACTCAAGTAGAAGAGAGCCAGACGTCGAACGTTGCCGAGCGCGGGGGTCGATTGTGCCTCTTTGTCGTTCGTTCCGCGCTCTCGCTTGCAGTTCAAGCAAGGTAACACCGCAAGAACATGATAACGACGCATTTTTTGGTGCGTGCAGCCGGCTACATCGAATTATAAGGCGTTATCACGTCAAAAATTGTAACTTAAAATTTTGAAAATGGACGAAGTTATACCCAATACAATAAGTGCAGGTAGTGAGTTACAACGGCCAATGAACAATTTAAACGCGTTTTTCTCAAAACGACTTTTCTGAACACGGTGGCCTCGATTTCTCGAAGACTTATAAGCCGATTTTATTTTAATTTTTTTTTTTTAACTTTTACATGTATTGGCTAGAGTCGTACATAGTCGTTTTTAAAAATTCCAAAAATTAAAATTGTTTCAAGCCTTTTGTAAACAAACAAAAAAAAAAAAAAAGGGTGGAAACACAAACTCATTTTTCAAACCTGCATTTTTCAAAAAAAAAAAAAAAAAAAACCATGTATGACGATAGCCATTGGTGTATAGATTAAGAATTTTTTTGGTTTTTTGCTTTCAGGTGATTTTTTACCGCTGTATCGTGGCCACCAGGGTGCATCAGTTTTTTATGGCGTGATTGCATTAATAACAATTGTAATTTTAAATATTTTTTAATACAAATTTGTGTCAGTATAGTTGAATATATGTTAAATAAATTATAATTTGTCCGATCCTCAAATAATCATCCCTACTTATAAAAAAAAAAAATTCATGAAAATCACTTAATTTTCACGCGTTCACAGTGGTGTTTCCCCTTAAGGGGTTACATACGTCCAGAATTTGCAAAAAATCGATTTTTTTTACAGATTATTATTATTTTTAGTTTCAGGCGTATTTCTGTGGAAGTCGATTGTAAAAATTCCCCATAGATCCAAAGTTATGGTAGTAACTGCCCGACGAGAGTTTGATGCGCACAGGTAGCGGTCCCTCGTTTGAGGCTTGAAAGTTTAAACTCGTTTTTCTCGAAACTACTTTTTCCGGCACGATCTGCATGATAACTCATACAGTTTTTAATATTTTTTGATGTGATTTTTTTTTAATATTCGAAAGGGTTTTCTCTATAGTGTGTCGAGCCGGATTTTTGATATTTATATTAAGGGGTAACACCACTGTACACGCGTAAAATAAACACGATTTTTAAAGAATTTTTTTGTATAGAAGGAAAGGGAAAACAATCACTCTGATTTGGGAAGTTATTACTTATATACTAAAATACAAAACTACAAAGTTTGATCGAAAAATTTTACAAAATGGCGGCATTAGAGACATTTTTGTAATGTGGTTTCTCTTGAAGGAGCTCCGCGGCACGCAGCACAGAGGGTGTAAATTTTAATCTGGAACAAAGAAACATTTTTTTTCTTAATCTAGATAAGAATAGCTAGAGAAACACGTAGGGGATTTAAAAAATATTTATTTTTGTGGAATTAGCAAGCAATTGAAGGAAAAAACTCTATTTTGGACTAAAAAAACGGCACTTAAATAATTATAACAATCGTTTAAATTAATCTATCGAAAATCCCCTACGCTCTTCTCTTAAGAAGGTTATTATACAGACGTAGTGAAAAACCTGATTAAAAATATTTAAAATTGTTTGAGTTATGCTGCGTGCCAATTTCAGAAAACTTGTTTTGAGAAAAACGCGTTTAAAGTTTGGAAATTTGGAGAAATCGTTAGGTAGCAGTCACTAACGCTTGGTTAAAAGCTTAAAATATTTATGAAATAAACTTCGGTAATGTATAAAACTTTTTGTTCTGTATTTTAAAAAGTTCAAAGAATTTTTTAAGCTTATAAAAAAAAAATCAATTTTTTGAAATTTCTACAGTGGTGTTACCCCTTAAGGGGGTCTTCTACCGTCACGGTTTGAAAAAATCGATTTTTTTTTTTTTAGATTTTTTAAAAGCTACTAATGTTAAGAGTATGCTATAAAGAGGGTTTTATGAAAAACATGTTCCTTCATGAGCATTTCGGGGAGAATACATGCATGCGCGTGGCATTTTCGAGCGTTTCTGTATCTTTAAACGCCTTTTCCCGAAAGTTGACTTTTTTCAACTTTCTGGTCACACATCTACTATAAATATTTGTCGAATTCATTCCATCTTTTTTCCAGTTATTCAGTGAACATCTCGCTATGTTTTCCCAGACCACTTTTTTCAATTTTGATTAGTTTAATTTTGCGGGCCTCTAAAGTGTAAAAAAAAGAGGAAATTTTCAAACTTTTTTTTTAAAATCACGCATTTTTTACAAATTTCAAAATATTTAAAATCGCCACTGGGAAAACATAGCCAACGCTACACTTTATGATAAAAAAAAAATTTTTTTTGATTTCAGATAAGTAAAATGGTCGATCGCGTGCCACAAAGTCGCCTAGGACATTTTTACAAGGGCAACCTCGAGGACGGTTCAAGGACACAGGGCCAAAGAATTCGATTTGAAAAATATATTTTTAAATAGTGCAAACTTGTGCAAATTAAATAAAAAAAATCTGATTTCATTATCTCAAGTGGTTGCTTTGTAATTAATTCCCAAAAATAGGCCCGAGATTAAGGCGCGACGGTAGAAGACCCCCTTAAACAATTTTCATAAACATAATTAAAGTGTGACATTTATCACGTTTTTTTTAAATGCCGTAAATTGCAAAATTTTTCGAAATTCAAAAAATCCGGCTCGACAGACTATAACTACAACTTTATTTTAAAAGAATTTTTTTACTTTTTACAGATCCATCAACATTTCAAGGAGAAATGATGCAGACCGTGGAGCAAATTTTTTTTCATTATACTTTTGGTCACGTGAATATTTATACACTAATTTTTGTAAGGAAAAATTAAAATAAATTTTTTTATAAAGTTTAAGTACTAATAAACATTGTATAACAATTTTTTATACTATATTTATTTCTGTTGTTATCTCTCCTAAAAACAGTTTTTCTTTTAGCGCATTTTTGGCGCTGCTGGACGTATGTAACCCCTTAATTGAACCTCAACGCCTAAGTAAAGGGTTTTCCAATAACAGGTGTTATTGGTGAATAGATTGCGCTATCCAGAGATGATTAACTATTTTTTATTGCCGGAATTGGATGGTATTGATCTGGACAACGTTTATTTTCAACAAGACGGCGCTACGTGCCACACTAGCAACGAAACCAATGATCTTT
The DNA here is from genome assembly GCA_037575425.1 of Anastrepha fraterculus. Taxonomy (NCBI): domain Eukaryota; kingdom Metazoa; phylum Arthropoda; class Insecta; order Diptera; family Tephritidae; genus Anastrepha; species Anastrepha fraterculus. The sequence goes on along the minus strand of JAYXIM010047081.1, from coordinate 27,217 downwards.
TACGTAAAGATCCCTTTTTATTTGACGACAAAAATGTCTACATTCGTCCCGAAAAAACAATGAAGCGGTTATGCTTCATTGTTACCTTTTGAAGAAAAGTGCAGCTGAAATATGGCAATTTCGATGAGAGTGATAAAGATCGCGAAGGAGCACCGAAAAAATACTTAACTACAATAACTATTGGATGAAGACGCATGTCGAACCCTTGATGATATGTCTAAAGTGTTGGATGGTGACAGATCAACCGTCGTTGAAAACAAAAAAAAAAAAAAAAATTACTTAAGATATTACTAATGATACCGGACGCATAAGTCGAATTCCATTAAATTGTCGAATCAACGTTAAAAAGTAATTGCAACTGAAATATTTGATGTTTATAGGTGTAAGAGCCGAAGTTGACAATCCACAAGAGCTAAGTTTAATGTAGAGAAGTGGATCTCCACTGCTTTTCTGATGTATAATAATAAAAATAAAATAGCTGTACTTACTCTAGAATTACACATAATCTCAAACATGTTTTTCAAACACTTTATTGATTCATAGTTGATGGTGGCGACATTGTTGGGCACATCGGGCATTTATTGTTGCCATCAACGAAATTTGGAGCGCCACCTGTAAGACAAGAAGTCAATAAGAAAAAATATATAAAAAAAAATAAAATTTAGTTTTCATGTTTTCTTGAGTAACATTTGAATTTATTGCCTTGCAAACTGACTTTCCCGACTTGCTTACTAACAACAAAGCAGCATTGCCTTGCCACTAACATTCATACTTCTCTAAGTTTATTTCCCTCCCAATCACATTAACTCATAAAAATTTGCTTCCTCCTTTCACTTTGCAACATACGAGCATTTTGCCCCACCCCCCTCAACTTACCATGCATATTGGAATGTCGTGTGTGTGCTGTTGGCGGATGCATTAACGGTGCAACCATAGTCTCCCCGCAATGCAAGCGAGCGTATGGCGGCGGCGGCAATGGCCCCGCACCTGTCGCATTCGCGTGATACAGATTACTGACGGCGTTGTGCGCAGCGCTGCGCAACATATGATACGGTGGCGGTGGTGGTATGGGAGTTGGCGCTGGCGTAGTTGGTGTACTACTACTGCTGCATTGACTACCGCCACTGCTACTACCACTACTGCTGTTGTTAACGCCGCCGCTCAAATTGCGTGCTGCAGTATTGGAAATTTGCTGCAGCAGTCGACAATCGGCAGCGGTGTAAACCGAGCTGCTGGTGTCGTGTTGTTGGGCATATGAACCGTGTCCGCTATCGCTGGATGAAACCGACCCTATTTGATGTTTTGATGATGATTTGTGCGGTGCAGTGGGTGTAATAAGTTGTTATTGTTGGTGTGTGGGGAATTTATGTTGATGGCACATCAGCAGCGGCATGGCGTATTGTTGTTGTGGCGTGTGATTTTGTTCATTTTTATTTAACGTATTTATTTATTTCGTTTGTTTGTGTTTGACGGTGTAAAATAATGATGAGACAACAGAAAATTATGTATTGTAAACTAAAAAAAGTTAAAAAATGTTCAAATACCCAACTACATTTGCGTCTCAATTTTTGCAAAACTACAGTGTATGAATGTATGTACGTGGTGGATGTTTGTGTAAGGCGACACGCTGTTATACATATTAAATTAAGTGAGCAGCATCTACATACGTTTCGGGAAGGTGGTGGGGGAAAGCCAAAATAAACGAAAAATAGTAAATGATAAACAAAAAATAGCAAAAATAATCACACACCTATAGTACATACATCAGTGTAGAATTACTCGTATATTTATATGAAGCCATGACATTAATAATGCAAAAGCTTCACAGATTCTTAGTTAACTAAAGCCACTTCTGGCCAAAATGATATTGAATATTTTATTATAATATGTTAGTGAGCTAATGTTGATGAGCAGTTCTCATGCAAGCAATGTAGATACTCAAATAAATCTATCGACATAATTAGAATGGCGAGCAGATGCCAGTTGGAGACAGACTCGTTCAGCCGTGCCGCGTTTTTGATATTATCGAGTTGAAATTTTACTGAACATAACCATAACCACAAAAAAAAACTACAAGTGGTACATGTACATACATTAGGCTGTACCATCTTACAGGAAAAGACAGAAACATCGATATGTAAAAAAAAATCTAGAAAGGTTACCCCTACATTCGACCATCATTTTTTTTTTAAATACTTCTAATGGAATATACGAAAAATTGTCTTCAGAAAAGGGTAATGATTTTTTGGCCGAATTTAAAATTGAATAGTTTCGAGATAAAAAACAAAAAAAATTTGAAGGTGACCTCTACTTTCGACCATAAATACTTCTAATGGAATATACAAAATACTATCTGAACAAAATTTTAATTATTTTTGCCGAGTTTTAAATTTAATGGATTCGGGACAAAAAAAAAAAATGTAAAAAGGTGACCCCTGCATTCGACCATATAATTTTTTGTGTGTTTTTTTAAATACTTGTAATGGAATAAACAAAATACTTTCTGGTCAAAACTTTAATAATTTTTGCCGAGTTTTAAATTTAATGGTTTCGAGACAAAAAATTTAAAAAGATGACCCCTACAAATTTTTTTAAACGCTTCTAATGGCATATATGAAAAAGTTTCTTTAAAAAATTTACTGATTTTTGTCGAGTTTTAACTTTAATGGACCCCTACAAATTTTTTTAAACGCTTCTAATGGCATATGCGAAATACTTTCTTAAAAAATTTTACTGATTTTTGCCGAGATTTAAATTTAATGGTTTCGTGTAAAAAGGTGACCCCTGCATTCGACCATATAATTTTTTTTATGCTTTTTTTTTAAATACTTGTAATGGAATAAACAAAATACTTTCTGGACAAAATTTTAATGATTTTTGCCGGGTTTTAAATTTAATGGTTTCGAGACAAAAAATTTAAAAAGGTGACCCCTACAAATTTTTTTAAATGCTTCTAATGGCATATACGAAAAAGTTTCTTTAAAAAATTTACTGATTTTTGTCGAGTTTTAACTTTAATGGAGACAAAAACAAAAAGTAAAAAGGTGACCCCTGCATTCGACCATATCATTTTTTTTGTGTGTTTTTTTTTAAATACTTGTAATGGAATAAACAAAATACTTTCTGGACAAAATTTTAATGATTTTTGCCGAGTTTTAAATTTAATGGTTTCGAGACAAAAAAAATGCAAAAAGGTGACCCTTACAAATTTTTTTTAAATGCTTCTTTTTGCCGAGTTTTAAATTTAATGGTTTCGGGACAAAAAAAAATTTGACTCCTGCGCCTCGTTCAAAAAAAAAAATCCGAAATTACCTTGCATAAATACTACAGACTCGAAAGTATACTGCGAATTTTTTTTTCGGTTTTTCGGTACGGTGTAATTTATAGACCGTATTTTTAACTCCACAAGAACTGCTACCGATATCGATAACTATGGTTTGCCAGCTGAGATTGGCAAATTGTGCTGACATTTCTGTTTAAGTAAGTTTTGGCAAGTCCTCGTGAATAGTTTAACGTGAGAAAAACGCTTCCAAATTGTGGAAATTTACTTTGAAAAAAAAAAAATAATAATAATAATAAATAAATATCAAAAATGAATAAATCTGTTTGCGAAGTTCATAGAGCTCTGGCGGCATTGTCGGCCTTTGTTTCTTTTCAAATTGAGGAAGGAGCTGCCGTTACAGTGAATGACGAGCGCTATTGACTAAATGTTTGTTACCAAATATTTAATCAGCTACACATCGACGAAATTTGGTTCCAACAAGACGGTGCAACTTGCCATACAGCGCGCTTAGTTAGGTAGGTAAGTCTGGTGGCGCCAATATCACACACTTAGACCTGTCGTAGGTCCGTTGTGATACCACTGGAACTTCTTCTTTACACTATGGAATTTCTTTTAAACCATTTTGCGGCCAGCACTCCTAACAATCAATTCATTGCAATATTCAACCCACCATTGACGCGCTACGGCCACATTTATTGGAAAAAGCAGTGAAAAATTGGACTGAACCATGTAACTCGTAACCGCAGCAGACATATGCCAGATATTATATTCTTATTTTTTATTTTATTTCATGAAATGGTCTACCAGATTATTATAAAAAAATGCATTCCAACAATATTTCTGTTTTTGAATTATTGGTTTTGCTTTTATATTTCATTCGCTCAGTTGTTGCCAGCCCCTTCGGGAACATTCGCGTTTTTGTAACGGTATTATTAGCTCTCAAGCTCTTAAAAAATACTCGATACGTACTCAGATTGCATGAAATTCGAAAATTCCATAAAAAAGACTCTGAAGAAATGCTGAAGAAAAAATTGTTGTGCCAAATTTCCTTATGCAGTACCCAGTTCTTAAAAACTTTGCTACATATTTTATTACAATTATTTTCTAAAGTTTAAATTTCTTAGAAAAGAGCACAAGACAACCCAGGTTTGGAGCAAAAATATACAGCCCGCGAAAGAACTATAGCGGATAGCAACATTTTGATAAGTTTTGACTATTTTTTTTTAATTTCAATTATTTTTACGAAAATACAGTTGATTTGATAACAAATACCATATCAATACAATTTTCACACTTTGTGCAAGATTTCGAAAAATTCGATAACAATTGATTATAATTTAATAATTAAATCAGAATGAAAAAAAAAAAATAATGGGTACACCGTTTTATAGCTCTTTCAATTTTGTGTAATATTTTTTTCATTTTAACTAATATAGTTAATATACAATGAGTCAAAAAAGTATTGGCACCCTCGAAAAATCAAAGTTTTCAGTGTTATAACTTTTCTTCTATTTTTTATACTTTCATTAGAAGAAAAGTTGCAGCACTGAGAACTTTGATTTTTCGAGTGTGCCAATACTTTTTTTTGACTCACTGTAAGTAAGTAACGCACAATCTGTTTAGGGCTTTGCGTTATACAAATGAGTTATGATGCTCTGCACACTCCTTGCAGAGTAGTTGGCTGCTGCGTGAGGTGATGCTCTCACTCTCACTGCTTCACTCTCTCTTTCAATTCATTCCGATCGGTGAGAGCTGAAGCTTCGCTATTAAAATGGCGAGGGAGTCTCTTCATGTGCGATATGGCATATTTTTGGATTACCACAGCAAAAGGCGTTTTCAATAACTCAAGTTAATCTGTGGACTTCAACCATCGACGAATGCTTCGCGCGAAAACCAAATTGGTGCGTTGGAATTATATTTCTCTACTAAATTACGTGATTGAGACGCTTGGCAAGTAATTTTTTCTTTAATTTTGACACCATAGGTAAGAGAGATATGAGTCGGTATGATGTTACAACGTGTGCTGGATTTCCTGGCTCATTAAACATGAGCAACTCAGCTGTTTTCCAGTAGATGGGAATGTATTTTAATTTGAAAGTGGCATTCATAATTTTTGCTGTCCTTGATATAATAATTTGAGAGGTGCTCGCTGGTGATTAGTTCGAAGTCAGGCGCCTTTTTAATGTAAGCTTTGTAGATAATTTCTTCATTTACTTCAGTATTCATTGTTAGAGGAAATTCAGCGTTATTCTCAGGATGGGAAGAGGAAAGTCCAGATTGGGCTACATTTGATGTGTCGTTAAGTTTTATTTTAGTATAATAAAGAGGAAGTTTGAAGTGGCTAAAACTTCTGATGCATTTTTGATAATTTTTTTCCTTGACGATGCTGCGTATTTTCTTGATATAAAAATGTCAATTAAATTGGCTATAAAACTGCGTATCCAAATTTCTTTTTTTTTATTGAAAATTTATAATTTTTGGAAAAATTGGGTTTCTTTTTTTTTAAAATTTGAGTTTGTACTCGTATTTATATGATTTTTGTTAATGAATATATAAACATTCAAAAAGTTCAATAAAATTTATACTACTTTTGAAAAACTCGTGCCTGATGGAAAGATTTTTTTTTCAAAATTTCGATTTTTTTTTTTTAAATAATACCTATAATTGTCGGTTTTCTTCTCGAAAATCTGAAAAATATTTCCTGAGGCCACCATATTATTAATTTTGAAAAAAAAGAAACACGCTTCGATCAGACACAAGATTATCTATTTTTTTTTTCCTTGTTCACTCCTCTCGGAAGCATAGGGCCTCGACAAGACTCAGTCTTGCGTTGGTTTCGTTAATCTGTTTTTGATTTCTGACAGGGTAGGTGATTAGCCTGCCGCTAATTTCTCTTGTCCGATTGATTTCAGATGAATCTCCAAGGACTTGTAATGATCACCGCAAGGGACTTGTGGAGAAACGGGCTCCACACAAATAACGATACAATTATTAATTTTTTGAAATTTTTGAAATTTTGCTAAAGTCAAGTCGAAACATGATGTATTAATGCTATTTCTTTATTTTTGTAAAATAAAGCAATTGGATAGCAAAAAAAAAAAAAATTTTAAAATCATAATTTTTTCGGGCCTCTGACTACCCCTAATCGCTTATGGGAATACCAAATATCCGATGTCAAACATTTGCACACACAAGAGATAATAGCAACATTTCTCTTGAGCATTTTCTTGACAGGTCCATACCTGCACCTTTAAGGGGGGAGCCTGGTTTATAAGGTAAAAAAAAAACAATACTTTTTTTCGTTTTAAGCGATTCCTAATATATTTCAGAATATTCACGCAAAGTTACAGAGCCTAATTCTCAATATTTCCGTAGATACAAAGCCAAAGGTAGGCGAATGTTAGGTAGTTACGCTGTGACCGGACAGCTATAGTACAAACTTTATCTTCTTTTCTTTTCATTTTTATGATTTCTTTGAATTGGCGTACATGAATGAAAAAAAAAATGAACCTTTTGAAATGAATCATAGCTTGTTCCCTTCAGTATTAAATTCTCTTCTATTTGAACTAACAAAATAGATAAAAAAATTTTTTTCAAGATTTCTATACCAAGTTGAAGTGAATTTTTTTTTTTATAGAAAGGCATTTTTTTCTTTAAAACCTCCAAAAAGTTGAAATTTTGGAATTTCTCTCAGTTTTCTTAGTTCATCTAGAATAAAAAATCATGATAATTAGAAATCCATTTGAATATTTTGCTTTAGATAATAATTTCGAGCTGTATCTTGTACGCCAGTTGGAAACTCCAGCGTTGCAGCGCTCTACTAATTTCTATGTTAATAATTTTTTTCAACTTATTTTAACCAGTACAAAAATTTTTTTGTACTTTTTAAATGTTCATTAAAAGATAGAAAAAACTTTGCAGTGCTAAATTAATTTTTTCCTTAAAAAAAAAAGAAAAATCGCAAAGAGATGCAATTTTTAGACCTCATAAACCAGGCTCCCCCCTTAATGAGTTTCGTTTCTTTGTTCATCTTTAAATGAAGGCAGTGAGTGACCAACACCAGCATGCAATGCAACTATATTAGATCCCAAAAAAAAGAAGATATGTATGGATACCCCGCAAATTTTCAGACGGCTGTAGCGCCATATTTCGTAAAGAAGTAGATTTCTTTAGAAGGGGAGGAGATCTGAATTATGCTGAATAAAATTTGGTTAATCTATGTTGCTAGAAATGAGTAAATGTTTGTTTTCTCCAGTTTTCTTAGCAAATCGGTTCCAGAAAAATACTCGAATGTGCTTTATTTCACATTTTTGATTTTAAATAGGATTTTTTTGGTGAAGAAGCTGAAGTTTTTTTTGTGTTTTTATTTCACATTTTTGATTTTAAATAGGAATTTTTTGGTGAAGAAGCTGAGGGATTTTTTTTTGTTTTTATTACACATTTTTGATTTAAAATAGGCATTTTTTGGTGAAGAAGCTGAAGGCTTTTTTTTTGTTTTTATTTCACATTTTTGATTTAAAATAGGAATTTTTTGGTGAAGAAGCTGAAGGCTTTTTTTTTTGTTTTTATTTCACATTTTTGATTTAAAATAGGCATTTTTTGGTGAAGAAGCTGAAGGCTTTTTTTTTGTTTTTATTTCACATTTTTGATTTTAAATAGGAATTTTTTGGTGAAGAAGCTGAAGGCTTTTTTTTTGTTTTTATTTCACATTTTTGATTTTAAATAGGAATTTTTTGGTGAAGAAGCTGAAGGCTTTTTTTGTTTTTGATTTTGTTTGATTCTAGAAATTAAATTTCACTTAAATTCTCGCGGATATATAAAGTTTGCCCAGAGAAAATTTGGTATTTCCTTATTTGTTGAAACGTTTTTTTATTTTTCTGTTTTTTGGTAGACGCCCTCAAATTCTTAGAAAGTTCCCTATGGAAGGCCCCTTTTCTTTATGTTAAAATTATATGACTTGAAAATATATTTGCAAACATTTGATATAAAATTATTTATACCATACAAGCATAACTCTATTATTGTGTTCAAAATTTGCAACTAAGCGCGACCTTCACCAAAAGCCCTACGCTACCTGCTTACAATTAAAAACCACTTCGCCCAATCAAACATTGCGGACTAGCACTACAATAACGCAATCAACTTAACAGTCTAAGCTACTTCGAATAACTTAAATTCCAACCCACTATTGCCATTTCACTGATTTTGTTAGTAAGCAAGGAAGGAAGTTAATAGCAATAAGATTTTAGTTATGAACTGTTCAAAAATTTCCTAGAAACCAAAAATAATTGAAGCAATTCCAACTTACCGGAAGTCACAGATTTGCGCAATGGCAAGTCACGAAATGTTGTAACGCTACTGCTCTCAACTGACAGATCAACAGATGGTAATGGTGGCGTTGGCGTGTCCGAATGTGAGCGTTCATGTATGGCCCGCGCGGGTACCATATTGCCTGAGTGTAAATGGCCATTTCATTAGTATATAAAGTTCATTGTGAATGCTGAATAACATAGTCAACCACCACTTACCTGCCGGCATCGAATTGCTACCGGACGCCAAGCGCCGATGCGAGCATGGGCTTGGCGTGGTCGATGCGCCAGGTACTGCCGTCAAGGGCACGCCAGCCGGTGCCGAGGCGTACGCATGCGCTAGCATATGATGCGGCGTATTAACTAGCAGTGGGGGCGGGGGTGGCGGCATGCCCGAGTGTCGCGCTGTAAACGGCTGATGTGGCCGCACTTTCGTCGGATCGGAAAGTGCGAGTATTTTTTTGACGGCTTGCGGAGAGGCGATGCCAAATTTTGAGTTATTATTGTGCGCCATATTGCGACGATTGTGGTGATCGCTTGTCGACGATGTCGAGCTGGTGGTGGAGAGTGTCGGCGAGGAGGGATGACGTTTGCGTAGTGACAACGATGAATTCGGTGCCGACGACGAAGACGTGTGCGAATAGATGCTCAATTGATCACCGCTGCGCGTCGATGAATTGCCGGTGCCGTCACGTCCCAAACCACTTTCGCCACGTGTACTGCTGCTGCTGCCGCCATACGTCTGCGAATTAGAGGATGGTTCGCATTCGAGCGAGAATTTGTGCAATGCATCCTCATCGTTGATGATCTTCAAATTATTCAGGTATGCCTTGACGCGTCGCACCATTTGTGCCTCTTCGAACATTTTCTTAGGGTTGGGTGCAGCTGTTGACTTTTTACGGCGCTTGATTGTCGATTGGCCGGCATTGGCAGCGATGACGGTGCTGTGTGTGCCGCCGGCGTTTTGTGATGTGGACAATTGATTGAGCGAGAAGAGCGCATTCGACGGCGATTGACCTTTGAGTTCGAGTATAGCGAGCAGATCGTAGGGCGAGGAGCACATATGCGTGAGCAGGCGTACCTCCTTGGAGAGCATGCGCAACTTTTCAAAGTTGATGAGACCTTCTACGCGTGTGTCATTGCCCAGATGGATAAAGGTGAGATCCTTCTTTACGATCGGATAGAATGGAATGATGGGATGTTGTGCGAGCAGCTCTGAAGAGACCAGCTGTCGATATTTGGACATATTGCGTGAGGGGTCCATTAGATCCTGCAAGTCGGAGAAGAGCCGTTGATATTTAGAAGGCAATTTTTCCCAAGTAAGGCGCAACCGTGACACAGCTGCGTGCCCCAGTCCGGATATAATGGCGAACATGGAATTGAAATTGCGGCACTCCTTGCAATGACGTGCGATTTTTATGAACTGCTTGACGATCTTCATGCGCCGCACGATATTATGCTCACTGCAAATCTCAGTTACCACCCAAAACATTTCGCGGTTGACAAGCTCGGCGAATTTCGACAACATTGGCACGCCATATTTCGTTTTAAGATTGAACAGATCATCGATATATTCCGTGGACTCGATTTGCCGAAAGATAGCGAAATCCTGCAGCGTCAATTGTATGGCCAATTCATAGGCGTTCAGCTGCAGAAAATGCACACTCGACTCACGCACCAACTCCAGTGCCAATTCATCCGGCACCAGCGTCTCTGTGCTGCCATTTGTTTTCAGATAGTAGCGCGCGGCGAAACCAATTCGCTCGGCGAGATTCTGCAGTTGATCGGGTAGGCGACGCTGTTTCACCATGCCACCTTCGCCTACACTAACTTCACAGAGCGAGTAATTGGAACTCGGGTCGTGTATGCCAAACTCCTGCAGCGCCAGCATCACAACCTCGTGCGCCGTCGTCTCCTTGTTGATGAGTAAATATTTGCACGATTGATCAGCCTTGAAGACTTTGAGCACATGCTCGGGATAGTCAGGCAGCATAGCGGAGCTGGTGGTGGAAACGGCAGATGGCCGATGCATGGAGGTAGTCAAATAATTGGGCGTGGGAGTGGGAGCTGTTGCGGTGCTGGTCGCAAGAGAATTAGAATCTTCGTAGAGCAGGGACGAACTTAAATCGGGGTTGGATTGTGATTGGTAGAGACGATTGCCGCCGACGCCACCGCAAGTAGAGGAGGAACTGGATGAGGATGTGGTGAGTTTGCCGGCTTTTTGTGACATAGTCTCTGTGGGTGTAACTACATCAATGGAGTCATTCAAACCCGCACCACCGATGCTTTTATGTTGCAATAAATTCATTTTCGCCAACGCCTTTTGTAAGCGTCGCTTTGGCGCAAGCGTCATAAAGCCACCACCCTTTGTACCACCACCACCATTCCCATCATTACAATTTGTGTGCGCATCCTTGCGCGCGGATGCGTTGCTGACACTTTGCAGCAGATTCGACATGAAATTGCTGGCCATATTGCCGCTAGATTGTTGTGACATTACTGGCGGTGGCGTCGCTGGTGCACAACAGTCCGTCTGGTCTGTGGGCAACAGCATATCTACCGAGCTGAGTCGCAAGATGTGCGATCGATTTGTAGTTGTCATATCATCCAACATGCAGCGTCCATGTAATTTGGCAATGTCGTTGGCGCAAATGCGTCGCGGACTACGTAATGATTTGGTGCCTAGCGAGCCGCCGCTGCTGCCACTGCCACTGCCGACCGGCGTGCCGGCGCCATTGCTGCCACTGCTACCGTTGCCACCCTGCTCGATGGCCAACATCATCTCTTTGAAACCCAAAAGATTGCTTTTCACCGTAATACTCAGATGTGTGCTGCTCATAAGTATTTCCATGGCGCGTTTGCTTGTCACATGTTCGAAGGATTGGCCGTTCACTTCGTGTATTTGATCGCCACGCTTAAGACCGATGTCTTGTGTCTTCGAGCCGGGCACTACATGTGCTATGTATATGCCACAACCGCCACCGCCCGTCGCCGCCGTAATGCCACGCATCTCATAGCCACCAATTATATTGAAATTCAATGGTTCGTCGCGTGATGAACGCGTCAACGTACAACTGCGCATGCGCGCCTTAGCCGCACAAGCTATATGCAGTAAACGCAATTGACTCAGCAAACGCGTGTGCTCCAACCCAGCCTCGAATACCTCCAGGAACTCCATCATTTCATGATCAGCCTCAAAATCGGTGAAGTGATTGTTCACCCAAAGCAGCACAACGCGCGTTACACGATCTCTGATCTCTTGCGGTGAAGCGGTGCTGCCCTTTGGTGGCTCCGCGTCACACTCAAACCATGCGAGCAGCTTCTGTGTCACCTCTTGTGGATTCTTGATGAAAATGCGTTGTGTGAGCAAAAAATCTTCCACATATGTCGGATCAGTCATTGAATTCTCCTCCACTAATTGTTGTAGCAAACGTTCTGGTGAGCCGCGTATCACCACGTGTCCACGCTTCATGCCCGCCGCGCTTGCCGCGCTAGCATTACTGCCGGCACCGCCGTGCTCATTGCTGCCAATTTGACGCAACTCAGTGACCATAACTATGCGGCCATCCTCGTCTTCGTGCCGCCGCGTGTTCTCCTCGCCCTGATGTTGTATGCGATAGTAATCGGTTTGTGTTATGCAAACAAACTGGCAATCATCACATTTGGTGCGCATTACGCCGCGATGATACAACTTATCCATAGTGGGCAATATGCCAAATGAATCGCCCATTTGCAGCTCTTCCCGTGTGCCGTTCGCATGCTCGATTTCCACGGCACCATTGATAAGCACTGACCACGAATCGAGTTCCTCGCCATCGGACATGACCACCGTGCCGGCCTTGTCGACCACAGCAAACACCATAACGGCACATAGTGCGCGCCGCACCGCTAGTGTTATGTTGGTGAAAGCCTTGAGGCCTTGTGTGAATTCGAGCAGGATTTCTACATCTTCTTCTGTGCGTTCGGAGGGATCTTTTTCGAGGCAATCACGCACGGCATCGCGCACATTTAAACTCTAGAGAATGGAAGCGGAATTAAAGTAAAAGCAAATTGAGTGGTAATCATTCGACTCACATCCATACTCTCGGCCAAGTCTTCCTCATCGGAGTCCACCACTGACTCCACCAAACCGGAGAGATCAATCTCCTCAGCGTCCATTGATGAACCGTACACGGATGCCATTGTATCGCTGCCGCTGTATGCTGAGCTGGTGTCACTCGAATGCGAGCCGCGATTGCATTTTTGCTGCAATTCCGGTCGGGTGGGTGGATACTGCAAAAAAAAAAGAAAAAAATAATGAATATTTTAATGATCTTAAGTGATGCTGGTTAATATACTTTTTATTATGTATTTTGTAAGGGGCGTATCTATGCGGGATGCTATTTATATTTCTGGTCTAACAAGGGAAAAATTAACATAAGGGGTGGTTGAAAACGATTCCATAGTTTTTCAGAATGTTTTCCAACGGCCTGGTATAGGTGGTCAAGCTCGCTTGTTAAAACGGCTGTTTCTGTTGCGAAACTTGAAAGGATTTGCGTCAAGCGCACAACGGGTAAGAAACGAGCCGCAGCATCAGTGATCACCTTGCGGTACGGATGCGCAAAGGTATTGTCTCTTTGTTTTTTTGTCGGGACAAACTAGCAAGTACAGCACTCAGCACTTAGACAACATTGAGTCCATTGTACAGCACTCGTGTTCCCTTTTTAATTTTCTTTAAGTCTACCTGACCTCCGAAGAAATCTGAGTAGATCTTGTGGTGCCAAGCAGTCAGTTCCAAAGATCTCAAGCCTCATTCGAGCAAAGGTCTGGCAGATGCACAGAAAGTAGTCTCCGTCTCATCCTCCTCTCTATATGCTTGGTAGAGGGGACTGTCTGAGATGCATACCTTTTCAATGTGCTTGGCCTATAGAAAGTGTCCCGTCATCAGTCCAACCAGCTGCCTGCAGTACTCTCTGCTTAACGACAGGAGGATCTGCGACAACCTCTCAGCCTCGCTTGTGAGTTGAAGTTACCCGTTTGCTAACCGTGGCATTTGCCGGACATATACTGAGTATGTCGGGGATATATTGAGTATGTTCTGGATAAGCAGGAGTTTAACCTGCTACAATATCCAGAACATAATAGAGTTAAGGTTACACGGATCTCACGAGGCAGTTGAAGCTCTTCGTCTGCGATGGGTGGATGTAAATTCGGCTCGGTTTGGCAAGGTAGAACCGACTGTCGTGGGAACGAACATCTCTTTGCCTTTAAACAAAGTGCTGCCGACTAGCGATTTGAGAACCTCGTGGCGGTTTTGTACCTTAATAGCAATTGTGGTTGTAGGCGTCGCGAAATAGAGAAAATTCTCGAAAGTAACGCCCAGGATTTTGGGGTTGCTTGCAGTCGATATTGATTTCCAACCGATTTTCACCTTTAACTGCAATTTGACCTGCTTCACCCAGGAGGTAAAAAAGGTCGCCGTGGATTCTGGAGATTCCTCGCAGTGAAAAAGCGAGAAAGGCTGGCGAGATAAGTGTTTACTTTTGAGCACAAGCCATCAATGCTATTGTCGGACGCCATTATCGAACAATCGTCTGCATAGAAGATCAATCAAAAACTCCCTTTGGTGGTTGGGGGAACTTTGAGATGCAGAAGTGGAAAAACTACCCTGCGGCACTCCTTGCTTTAATCTGTTATTTTTCTTTTCCATAAATGGAGGGACCTACAGTTTTAAGCCGACTCCGAACGGGAGATATTTTTTATGAGGAGCTTTTTCATGGCAGAAATAAACTCGGGCGATTGCTATTAGAAACAAACTTTTTCTTCATTTTGGTGTTTCATGGAGATTTGAACATACGTCCTCCGAATGGTGGTCACGCACCAACCATTCGGCTACGGCGGCCAGTATGGAACAACATCAAAACGCACACCACGAATTGGAGGAGGAGCTCGGCTAAACTCCCAAAAATGTTGTAAGCGCCAATTATATACTCGTATGTTGTTGTTGCTGTAGCAGTTTACAACAATTTAGCAGTTTGCTTTATCCTCCTCTGTACCGGCCTGCCTAGTGCGCTGAACTTCACGCCTTGTTGCTCTGGATTTCAACTCCGATTGCTCCGATTTTAACACTTTTTTTCTACCCTTGTTTAGCGCTTCCCCCTAGGCGCTAGATTTAACCCTCCGCTGGACACTTTTTTATAACCTTCGGTTGGGCACCCGGTTCTGGCCTCTTTTTTCGTCCTTTATTAAAAGGTTATATCCATAACTCGATAGAAAATTAAATTTTAGGAAGCTACCTGGAAGCTCAAGTCGTTAGCTATAATAGAAATGTGTTAAATTCGCGTCCATAGTCGAAAAAGCGAGCCTGGCCAGACCCGGGTCCCGACGGAGGGTTAAATAAAGATATTTAACTGGTGCTTGAAAAAAAAAAACAAATCGAACTTATCAAGTCGAAAAATGCTGTTAAATTTTTCAACTGCCTGTTTCTTGGAAGCTCACGTGAACAGGAAGTCGAGAGAACGGGACTTATTAAGGGGGCAGCTCTTCCAGCACTTTCAAATTTTCAATTTTTTTTCCTTTAAAAAATCATTTACAATCTTAAGCACATCTTTCCAATATTTTAAGCTTAATAAAAATGTCTAAAAAGTCGCTATAAAGTCAGTGTAGTGATGAGCGTCGAACAAAAGATGAATAAGAACATTTTTACGTGTTGTTCCGCGCTGTCGAATATAACTCAGAAAGTAATCAAGATATCAACTTAAAATTTTACAGGGATATTCTTTAACATATTGGCCTTTGTATTTTTTTTTTTCTTTTTTACTCAAAATTAAAAATTTTTTCGTTAAAAATAGGCGAATGCAAAGCGGAATCGCTTATTTTAATGAAAAATTTGTGTCTAGTTGATTTCAGTTGATTATAAGAGGCTGTACTTTCCACGTTTACGCAGCTTTAGCGCTGCCATTTTTTTGTTTTTGTTTTTGATTTGCGCAGCCCCCCTTAAGAATTAAAAAACGCACGCTGTGTACTCACATGATGTCTGATATGATGATATGGATCCATTAGTTGCCAACAAATATCACTGCACCTGCTAATGTGCTAAAACTAAGTTCGATTTCTAATGCAGTTCAATATAATCTAAATGATATTGACGAGGAGCCTATTTATTGATGAGCTCGACGGCGTTGATAACGCGAATACATTAAAAATGTGTTTGATATGTACTTTTCCGTCTTACACCTTCGCGTTCGTTAGCTTAGCTGGAAGTTGAATTTTATCGAAAATTTCTGCACAATGCCTTGTCTGACACGAACTTTTCACGCTTAATTACGTGTATGTATGTTTGTACATACTTTTGTATATGTATATAATCACTATGTGTGCGCAGCTCAACTGGAGATGACGTCGATTATCTTTTACCGTTCTTGCAATTCGCATGTTCGTATGTATGCAGTTAGGTTTTTATGCTGCTGCTACTGCTACTGCTGCTGTTGCTGTTGCTATTACGGCCTTCATTCTGATGATTGTACTTTCCACTTATGACTTTTCTATAGTAACTGTAGTGGTTGTAGTTGTTGCAGTTGTTGTTACTGTTACTGTTAGTTCATGATGTTCACTAATTGGTTTGGCGGCATTCAGCAGTCTGAGCCATCAGCCATCAACCTAACCGTTGACTTGAAGCTCTGCAAAAATACGAATTAAATTACTTTCAATTAGTACAGACACATACATACATACATACACATATGTCCGATATTCACATTAATGTGGTAAATAAATAAATAATAATATGATTATTGTATAATAAACTTATTTAGGCGCATGATACAGACAGCACCGACAAATTGCACTGCTGCTGATGGTCTCGGACCATTACAATGCCCGATGACGGTCGCGCATAGTGAGCAGCATCACTTCACTGCTTCAATAAACTCACATATGCATGCACATTGTCTGCCCACTTGTAGCAGCATCAACATCAACATCAGCAGCAGCAGCAGCAGCAGGAGCATCAACACCACAGCCACCCACCATCAGCAAGTGCAAGAGCGTATATGTATGTGCGCAGTGCGCGTTTGAGTGGGGCGTTTGCATTCTTGCATTATATTGTGTGACGGCAAGCATATCTCCACACACACACACGCACGCGCATACGCGCACATATACACGTAGCCACGCATATTTGTCAGGCCCTATTTGCTTATTTGTCCGGTACCACTTGATTGCCCGCTTCACTTCACCCACTACACCCCAGCACAACCAGCAACAGCCCCGTCTATATTGCTTTTCATTTTTCACCGTTTTATCATAAAAGCAACATTCTTGTAATACCAATAGCACAAAAAAAGAAAGAAAGAAAAAAAAAAAAACCCAAAGAAAAACGCACACACACGCACACACTCACATACCATTTATAGCGCTCTGTGTATGAGACGCAGTTGACTGGAGCATAAGATCACAGGAAGCGCAGCGCCAAGTGTGTATTGTTGTCGGTCAATGACAATCAGGGCATAGCGAAATAGTGGCCCATAACAACTTTGGTACTTGCAGGCTTTAAAAAACATTTCAGAGACCTTTGAATTGAATAATAAATGACAACTAATATGGTGGAAAGTGGTGGTGATGGTTGGGCATACAAATGAATGATATAAACAATTAGCAAATCGGAGTCAAATAAGATTACGAGGGTAAACATTTAAAAATACAGCTTGATACTGTATTCTTTGGAATGCCTGATACTCATTGCCGCGGTTTCACGTCCATTCTCTACGCTGACCCGGATTTATATTCGGCCAAAGGGCTGTCACTCCAGCAGCATCCAGCAAGAATTGAGATTTACGAATTGCTGAATAAACTTAATATTTCGAGTATGTTTGTTTACCGCACGATCAATACTTTGTTTTCCAAACGTTTGAAGTGATAAACAAAAAAAGAAGTGGTCGTCTTCGCGTAGTTCGAACCAGTGCAGCTACAGTCTGTTACATAAGAGCGTGGTCACTGTTACACGTAGATAAAATATCAGAGCGTCCTGTTTATTTTTCTTTGACATAGAGGGCACCTCAGCCCTTCATGCTTTTTGTAAAAAGTCAGCTGTCTGTCAAATTTAGTTTTCAATTGAGTGGTTTTTCGAAATAAGTGCCGTTTACGCCTCTCGCTTTGATGCAATTTTTCTATTTTTGCATGAAAAAGGACCCAAATTAACGCAAACTGTTGCTGCGAAATATATGGGAAAGTCGAAGCAGTTCGTTAGCAAGTGGATAAATCGCTATATAAAGGTCGGTAACGTTGATGATTTTCCTGATCGCGGAAGTGCAAGCAAAGTCTCAAAAAAAGACGAAAAAAAGATTCTCGCATTGTTCTCGAAAGATCCAACTTTGACTTAACGTGGAGCTGCTGTGAAATTGAAAGCAAAAGGTGTTGACATATCCAATGTTGAGTATAAAACACGTTCGAAAACAAGTGGAATGGGCGAAGGAAATCTTGGATCGCGATTGGAGCAACGTAATTTTTTCTGATGAATTCTCCTTCTGGGCATTTCCGAGCATCAAACACGCCTGGACATGTAATTTAGATCAACTTTCTCGACAAATTCGGAAAATTTGGAGGTCTTTTCCGGTAGAATATGCAGAAAAACTAGTGGAAAGTTTGCCCCGACGGTGCCAGGAAATAATTGACAATGCAGGAGATTGGACTTGCTACTGAGGTATTTGCATTGAGTATTGACGATCAAATTATAAATAAATTTGCGAATTTTTGAAAAATCAATTGTTGTTATTATTTAACAGTGACCACGCTCTTATGTAACAGACTGTATAAAAACCGACGAGAAAGAATTCGTATAAATCCCCTTAGAAAGCAGAAAATCATGTCCAGGAAATGAATGTTTCCACCAGGTCCACGCCAACTCCAATTAGAGATGATCTCCACATGAAAGCTTTCCGCCGTCAACTGGTCATCTTTTAACAACGCGCTTGAAGAAAATTAGACTCGACAGAAACAAGCAGCTTCTTCAGTGGCACGCGGTCAACGGCTATGAAAATATTATTTTCACAGATGAGAGAATTTCCATTGTTGAAGAAGTTTTTAATAAGCAAAACTATAAAATCTATGCTAAAACTTCTAAAGACGTATAAAATGTTGTTCCAAGTGTTCAGCGTGGCCACCACCCAGCTCCCGTAAGATTTGGTGGGGAATGCCTTGTAAAGGCGTTACATCTCTTCATTTGCGAAAAAAGTGTTAAGACCGGGGTAAAAGTGTACCAGGATAACGCCTTAGAAGGCGTGGTGAAGCAGATGAGCAATACTCTCTGCAATGGCGAGCATTGAATCTTCCAGCAAGATTCCGCTTCAGCCCATAAAGCGAAAACCACCCAGCAGTGGCTAAAAAACCATATTCCTCGTTTTCATAGCCGCAGAAGATTGGCCGTCTGGAAGTCCAGATCTGAATCCACTGGACTATACAGTTTGTGGTCAGAATTGAAGAACTTGGCCTGTCGAGATACTCACAGAAATTTGGAGAGTCTCAAACAATCTTTGGTTGGAGCAGCGACGTCAATATCCACGGAAACCGTACGTGCTGATGGTTTAATCGTTTGAAGGCTTGTGGAAAAGCAAATGGTGATCGCTTCGAATGAAAATGTTTTTCCTTAATATTTACATGATTAAATAAAACTAACTTCATACGAAGAAGTATTATAATTTCATATCTATAGCGGACGCAACTAGAACAGAACTTATGGCAGGACTACAACAAAATATGCATAGATCCCTAGTGTAACACTTGTCGCCATCTTATAGGCTTTTCCTGAACAGGAAAAGAAAACTACTGGACCAGACAGCGTTTAGACAGACAATAAACGACATTCATCGGGAGACCCTTACCACCTTATTAAGCTCCCAACCACCAAATGGGGTATTCGCAATCCAACCACCACCTACAGCAGATGAAGAGCAGATGAACTTCCCCGTGAGACCCGCGAAACATTGGCACAATTACGTTCTGGATATTGTAGCAGGCTAGAACCGACGCCGACATATCATACTAAACATATGTCCTGCATGTGAAGGCACCCCGCACGACACTACCCACCTTTTCACATGCCCCACCAAACCCATTCATCTAACACCACTTTTTCTCTAGACCCAACCTGTCGAAACAGCAAGTTTCCTGGGCCTACCTTTAGATGAGTTAGACGAAGATTACCAAGAACTACGATTATTAAGATTAGATGATTTACACTACACTGACAGGATTTGGTATTGCTGCTACAGCAACAACAACATTAATTCTAAATTTCTTGCTAAATTGTCATCATCGCTAAAAAATAAATGAAAACTTTTTCAAGCTGTCTGTAGATCCATACAATTTTATTAACGGATGAGGCCGACAAACTGCAAAGATATTTCATAAAAAGGATCCCAAGGATACCAGACTTCACACCAAACTAAGGAATTTTGCTGGAAACAGCAGCTGAATAAAGATATTTTTATACATTGGATCTTCAAATATATTTTTAAAACTTTATATGAATATAAAGAAAGCAGACTCGGGCATAAATTTACGAAAAACATTATCGCAATCAAATTCGTTATCGTGCTTTGTACGAGGCTGCCATTATCTATCAAACCTGCACACTTTAAATAAAATAACAAAAACAACAAAAATTTTATAAAAGAAAAAATTAATTTAAAAAAATTTTATAAAAAAAAAATTTTTAATAAAAGAAAAAAAATTTTAAACAATTTATATTAAAACAAAAAAAATTAATAAAAAAAAAAAATTTTAATTAAATAAAAAAAATTTAAGTATAAAAAAATATATTAATTAAAAAAAAAATTCATTAAAAAAAATTTTAATTTAAACATTATCACAATCAAATTCGTTATCGTGCTTTGTACGAGGCTGACAGGGTCTATCAAACCTTCACACTTTAAATGAAATAACAAAAACAAAAAAAAAAAATTAATTTAAAAAAATTTTTAATTAGAAAAAAAAATTGAAAAAAAATTTTATTATAAAAAATTTTACTTAAAAAAAAAACACAATTTGCAAAATAAATGTAAAAAAATATATAAATTAATTAAAAAAAAAAATGTATTAAAAAAAATTTAAGAAAAAACAAACAAAATCGATAAGGTTGCAGAAATGAAAAATATAATCGACTTTTGACACGAAAAAATAACATAGTTTTCACTTTTTAAATTTTTTTAGGTAATTTTTTACACATTCAAAATGTAAAATAAACAAGTTAAATATGCATACTTGATCGTATGTGTAGAACTATTGTGAAAAAAGTGAAGGATGGCGCAATATTAATCATCAACTTTGATCTTGAAAAACTTTTTTACTAAATAAAAAAAAATATTTTTAGTGAGGGAAATCTTTATTTTGACGTTTACGCGCTTCATTGCTCGGCGGCAGTCTAGTTCACAAGTGTGAAATATGATTGACGTGCGACGGCATTTGTAAAAGTTCTAAGTTCTATATAAAAGAAATACATTATAAGAAAATAAATGTATTATCTGTAGTCGTTGTTGTAACAGCATAAACATTCCCCACATAAACATATACGGAAAATGCTACTGGAGTGAAAATGCCAGACTGGATATAACTTCGGGTCGTTTCGAATGTCTACAGTATTTCATTGTCGCGGAAAATCCCTCTGAAGTAGTTTACTATCAGAAAAAGCTGCATAGAAAGCATTAACTGCTTTGGAGTAATTTATGATTTAGTCACGAATTCCACATATTTTATATCTTTTTGGTATCTGAAAATAATATTTGCTTAATAAAATACAATAAATTATAGTAAAATAAATACTCATTCGACTGCTGCTGAAATTGAGCACATCCATAACGAGGGTTAAAGTCTTTTGCGGAAAAGTGGCCCGAACACACAAACGATACTCTGGGAAATGCATCTGCAGTTGCCATGCACGCGGCCATCCACTTTTCTCGCATTTGTGTTGCGTTTGCTTCTTGAATTTTTGCAATCTCTAAATCTTAGTCAGCGCATCTTACTAAATAAATGATAAAAGTGAATGCATTCTTTACGTGCATGAAACAATGCAATATTTCACTTACCTTCCGGTTTATATTTTATTTTGAAATAAGAAAGAGCTCGCTGATGCTGACATTTTTTTTTTTTTTCATTTTTTGTAAATAATAATTTTTTTGAAATAACCAGTCACGTTTTTTCTTTTATAGAATGAGAATAGCGCAGCTTAATTTCAAGTTTCACAGTTTATGTCAAGTAGCGGCAATTGCGGCCAAGAAGAAAAAGAAGTCAAACTACCTTTAAATTATTGTGTCATGAATCTCCCCCTTATTATGGGGCAAACTTAATGAACTTCTCTTCCCAATTTGATAGACGTATAAAGTTTTGCACATGCGGAAAATTTTGTTATTCTTCTTCATTCAATGCAGACTTGGCATTAAGTGCGTAAAGAAGAGTTAATACAAATTTCAAAGGCTTCTCTTCTGTGCATGGTTCTTTTTTTACGACATTCGTACATTTTTACTCCGTTGAAATTGAATTCCGATCGTAATCTATTTATTACCAACTTGAATTCAATCAAATTATACAAATGATACTTTATCATCATTCCAATCGTTTGCACACAATTTCTCTTGAACAGAAGTTTCGCAACATGTTGCGCAATATGTTGCGAATGGCAGTACAAGAAAAGTTGAGAAGCTTTGCAAAAATTGCCTTTATTATTTTAATTATGGGTAATTAACTTAACAATTTTTCCATGACAAATTCAATCTTTGATGATGCATAAATGTACAGTGGGTTTGTTCTCTAAAATAAAAGGAAACATTGGCAAAATTAGAACCTCGCTTCATAGTCACGGACCCGGTGGTCTAGAGCACGAAAATTTCATTTCATTTGCCATTAAAAATTAAAAAAAAAAAAAACGATGTTTGAACTTTTCGTGTTTATTACTACATTTATTGAGAAAAATTCTTTTTTTTTTAACTATATTTATTATTATAAAAATATAGCTGAAAATGACCCCCTCGAAAAATCGGGCCCGAACTGCGTAGGTGATTTTGACACTTCTACTCATCTGAAACACAAAATTCAAGAAGGTTCTTAATCAGAAAGAGTGCAGTTATGGTCAGAACTAGTACAAATCTAAAAAATTACAAAAGGCGCGCTTTTGAAAAAAAAGTTCGTAAAATCGGGTATTTTTTCACTAGTTTTTTAGTGTAAAAAATAGGAAATTATATAAATAAAATCAACATTTTCAAATTTCGAGTTATTCGGTTGAATTTTTTTTTCATTCTCTCCGTGCCGAAAAAGTGGTTTCCAAATAAATGAGCTTAAAGTTTCGCCTATGAGGAGCGCGCAGACCACTCTCTACCTAGTTAGTGGGCTGTAGAAGCTATGATATTGGGAATTTCCACATGAAAATTTTACAGTATATTCTTAAGATACTATACTTTTGAAATATCGAAAAAACAAAAAATTGTTTTTTTGGAATTTCTAGACCAACGGGCCCCCTTAATATAAAAGATGGATGTACTTTAATTAATTGACAAAATTTATGATTTTTAAGAAAAAAATATTGCAAATTGCACTTTAAAATCCGACAGTTCTAAATCGATCACCCTTTACTTGCTTTTAATAACTATATTCTTAAATTATTTTGAACTAAATATTTTAAGCTAAATTAGAAAATACGATAATTTCAAAAAAAAAAAAACTGATCTTTGATGTTTGGAAAACAACAGTAAAAAATTTACTTGCCAGGTTTTCTGCGTTACATGGCACTCTGGTAGATAAACACTGCTTGTGTCAACTAATATTTGTTTACGTTGATGAGTAAGTAATTCCACTACTAGCCTCTCAACTTTACCACTTCATAGCCACATCGCAAATGCCGGAATTTCATAGATTTTAGTACAAAAAAAGACAACCATTTAGATTAATTTTTTTGAAAATATTATGTAAGTAGTCAGTCACCTGGACAAATCACTCAGATTATTCAACAGAGCCACCACCTCTTCTTTATATTATTACTTATTATTTTATGTATGTGGGTATGTTTGTTCGTATGAGTGGGCGCTTATAAGCCTGATTTTGTATATTTGGACAAACAGCGCCAAATAAATGCAAACGCGAATAATAGACACTAATAGACGACAGCTTTCTTTCTTTCTTTATTTATTTGTTAAGCACAACTGAATTGCGATTAATGGATTATTTCATGCCCATAAATGTGTGTGTGTGTGTGTTTAAGTATAATATATCTCATAGATGTTAAAAACGGTCATTGTACATTGACTGACACCAGCTTCAACTTTGAGCGCTCTGCTGCTGCTTATTAGATAGCTCGTGAATTACTTTTTCATATGAACTATACTTATCTACATACATACATACATACATACATACAAATGTAGAATGTGCTTGTGTAATTTGAGTAATCACTTTATATTACGCTAGAGTACTAAGTAGTACAAGTTTATATCGGATCACAAGTATCAGCACGCGAATATTAACCGCGCGCTTGTATTCAATCGGATTCTTTGTACAACTGAATTTTATAGTCTGACAAGCCAGTCTATTTAGTTGGCGGGAGTGTTGGACAAGCAAAAAAAAGGGGAGATAAAATATTAAAAAAAAAATTATAATAAAAAAAAAAAAAAAAAAATCAGCTTAGAAATAAACTCATATATGTACATACAAACATTCATACATGCATTATGTTTAATGTGTGTCAGTCGTAATTATGTACATATGTAGTTTACACATAGCAGAAACATGCGAGTATTCTAAAAATTTTGCTTTTCACAGTTTTCTGGACTGATAATACGCAATAAAAGATTGACTGTCATACGGGTACTTGATTTTAGTTTTATTTTGATTTTCATTTCATTTCTTTTATTGTTATGATACGCGATTTTAAAGCGTCCACGCATGCACTATCTGACGCCCGATCCTCTTCATGATATTCTACATAAACACGTCAGTATGCATGCACATTCTCAAGGCATGATATTTCGCTATATTACTAAAGTTTTCCAAGAAAATACGTCACCATAATAAACAAGCACAATGTTACCACGAATCGAAGCTTAACGACTCAGTTATGGCGCACCTATGTAAAAAAAAAAATTAAAAAAGAAAAAAACTACTTTTCAAGTTTTTCAACAATGGACAGAGGCAGCAAGGCTTTGTAAAATTTTCTGCTAAGAAATAGCTTTAAGAAAGTTTATTATTAATCAAGTACAGTGACTTTGAAACTCGAGTTCCTATTGTTGTTGCCACTGTTGGATGAGGTCTCCTGGCAGAACTTAAGGGGAGCCGGTGGTGTAGAGCACGAAAATTTCACCTATTTGTACGATTTTTTTGCCATTAAAAATTAAAAAAAAAAAATCGATATTTCAACTTTTCGTGTTTATTACTACATTTGTTGAGTATGCAAAATTTTTTTTATTTATTTTAAAAGCAATATTGATTATTATAAAAACACAACTGAAGATGATCCCCTCGAAAAATCGGACCCGATCGGCGTAAGTGATTTCGAGCCTTTACTCATCTGAAACATAAAATTTAAGAAGGTTCTTAATCAGAAAGAGCGCAGTTATGGTCAGAACTAGAACAAATCAAAAAAGTTAAAAATTGACAAAATTGCGCGCTTTTGAAAAAAAGTTCGTAAAGTCGACCAGACTAGTTTTTTAGTGTCAAAAATAGGAAATTATTTAAATAAAATTATGATTCTAGTTCCGCCGATAGCCATACAGGTTTTGAACAACATCTTCATATTTCAAGTGATTCGGTTGAATTTTTTTTTCATTCTCTCCGAGCCGAAAAAAGTCGTTTCGAAATAAATGAGAAGCGCACGGACCGCTCTCTACCTAGTTAGTGGGCTGTAGAAGCAATGATATTGGGAATTTCTGCATGAACATTTTACAGTATATTCTTAAGATACTATACTTTCGAAATATCGAAAAAACCAAAAAATTATTTTTTGAGATTTCTAGACAACCAAGTCCCCTTAAGTAGAAACTCTATAATTTATTAAAAAGAGTTCGATTTCGCTAGAGAACAGGATAGAAATTATAGAATTAAAATCTACTGCGAAAATTGCAAATCTGTAAACAGTTTACCAAATTTTTGGCTATGTTCGGTTATTATTGTAGCAGTATAAACATGCCCCATACATGTACGGGGAATGCTGCTGGAGTAACATTCCTCGGCCGGATATAAATTCGGTCGTTTCGGTAACGTAAAAACGACTGTCGTGGGAATGGGCTATTTTCATAAATGTTAGGAGAATGCTACTGAAGAGGCAATCCCTGGCCGTAAATATTAAATATACAAGAAATCTTATTTTTGAAGAAAAATACGCTCAAAGAAGTTCACCAACTTCAGATTGCTATCTTGAGATACTAATGCCTCGGATGTCTCTGAGCACATTTCTACAGACGTTTCTCACCTATGTATCTCTATGGCACCCATCTCAAAAAGTAGAAGGCTTAGGAAAACAATCAGTGCGTAAAAATTCTTTGGAAGAAATGATCAAGCGGGTGTCGAGATATTTTATTGCAAAGTTCCGTCAAATTGACGGGTTCCGTAAATCTTCCGACAGGTCCATGGAATGCCCCATACATGCGGCCATCGGAATCCAGTCAGCACTCGTCGCAGATGAATACCCTCAGCTACTTCGTGACAGCTAACGCGGGTCATCTTGCATAATACTGTAGGAGCTCAAACTCCTAAATAGAAACGAAATAGAACTCTTTGTATATTGGGCTTAGAGCGGTAAATGGCAATATTGATATATGCTGGACGTACCAGTAACAAATAAACAAAACTAAACGAAAAACTATATACTAAATTTTTTTGGAAAAAATATTTGCTTGTTAAAGAAAAAGCTGTAATTTCAAATTCAATTATTTTAATTTATTCCACTGTGTAAGCCTCTAAACGACATCTTAAGAGCTGCATTGCATTGGAGTCCCCAAGGGAGTCGTAGACGCGAGAGACCAAACAATACAAAGACAAATAAAATTTGTAGCTTCAAATAAATCAAATTATAATCTGTTTGTTGAGGCCCTATGTTTCACCTAGACACCATGGGGAAAAATTATATAATATTTTTTTTTGCACTTTTCGTATTTGGATTAAAACTCTTTAGAAAAACAAAATTGCTATTGGAATATAATTTGTTCCAATTCCAGAAAATTTGTTATTCATTTAAATGGCTTTTCAAAAGTGTCGCCCAGATGTCAGTAGTGAATAATTCCTAGACGTTACCTTTGTTATGCCATCTTTGACATTAGTCAAGAAGACAGATGTACTATATAATTTTGGGCGATAGAACAACGCATTAAAATTATTGAAACTTATTATGAAAATGGTCGATCTTGAAGAACAACATATCACAAAACTAAAACTCGTGAATTTTCGGTGAAAATATTCATCCATATGAGTCTACAATTCTCAGGTTGGTGAAAAAATTTGAAGAAGCTGGTTCTGGCGAGGATAGAAAAAGGAATAGCAGTCCAAAAACTGGACGTTCTGTTGAGAATATTACTGCTGTAGCGCATAGTATTGCTGAACAACCTTCAAAACCTTGAATAAAAATAGAGAAACCTGAAAGAATCTAAGTTTTCACATGTTTTGTTTTAAAATA